>JAUIMM010000308.1:2092500-2247795 GCA_031769625.1 Taudactylus pleione | reverse complement strand
GTTAGGTACCCCAGAGGGAGGTTAGGCAGCGGGGAGGGGGGGGCTTAGGTCTAGACACTTGGCGGGGAGTTTAGGGTTAGGCACTTGGGGGGGGCAGGGTTAGGGGGGGGGTTAGGATAGTTTTATACTTGGCTTTAGCGCAGTCGGGATCTTCACCTATTCCGGGCTTCCGCTGTCGGCGGTAAGTCATACCGATCCCATTTAGTATGGATCCAGTTCTGTCTCCTCCCAGCTTATTTGCATAGTGCAGCCACTGGCACTGAGCAGAAAATGCCATCTGTATAGAATGCACAATTCACTGTAAACACGTTATATTCTCATTGGGTAAAACGCAGGAAAGTCCCCACAAATAACATAAGTAGGTGAGGTTGGGCTTTCCCTGGCCCCATGATCACAGCTAATCGTCTGGGTACCCCCCCCACACACACACACGTTTGTTCCTGTGTAGCGATAGCAGAATGCAGGCCTTGTGTCGGGGGAGGTAACAGACATAGACTACACAGTGTAGCCAGTGGTGACGGCACACACCGGTAAACAAAGAACGTCTGTTCCCCAAACTGCGTGACCTTAATGTCTATCTTAATATTTTCTTAGACTAAAACAATAAATCAATATAGAGCCGACTCTGTGTTCGAAAAGCTAAACTTTCCCTCCCGCGCTGGTTATACAGAATTTGCAGATTTAACTTAATATTTTGATTACAGGTTTTATTTAGTTACAGCAGTTTTCTCATTTGCAAGTCAATGGTTCCTAGTATCGCTGCACATACTAATTACTAGGAATACTAATTTGCTACATTGAAAGTTTTAGTCATTAAGTCTATTCCAACACGTAATTATGTATTAAACCTTCTAAAGAGGACTAGTGGGCGTGCAGCAACCAATCACCTTCTAGCTATCATTTTTATAGAATGTACTAAATGATAGATGAAACCTGATTGGTTGCCTTGGTTTGATAAATCCCACCTGCCTTGATCACTACTTTTCTATGATGGCGTTATCTATTTCTATTTACATGTGTGTAATGTATACAGTATGTAAGTTATGTGTTAACTTTTCTTTAATGAGGGGACTTGGTGCTGTAGGCTTCATCCGTCTCATCCAGGGCTCCCCGAGGTTCCGCCAGGGGTTACCCAATAATATTCTAGCGGGGTGTTTCGTTCTGTTACCTTTCACTAATAGTGAAAAATGGGAAAATAATAAGATATATTAGAAAAGCGCGAGGGGTGGTAACGAGAGACTTGCAGACAGCAGGTTCCTTGGTGTAACTACACTTCTATTAGTAAGTCGCTCAGGCCATGTGTCTCTCGGGGTGTCGCAGTAGCGATGGAGAAGCGCTGTCTCATAACCGTGCTGCGCGTTCCTCGGAGATGCACAGAGACATTCACCGTCTAATGGCGCCATTATGGGAGTGATACATAACTGGATGGGCAATCAGACGCTTAATCACGGCATTAGCGTCGCAGGTGCCACTGCGGAAAAAGCGCTAAAGCGGTCTCGACAGCGAGCAGTTCATAATCAGACACAACTTATCAGCTATTTCTTATTTGTATGGGAATAAATTGGATGTATTCTACTTATATTTTTGAAACTTTGTTTATTTTCACTTGTGACATTTATCAGCAGATGCCATAAAGGGCCGGAATTGATAGAGAATAGAATGTTTAATAACGAAGCCGTTGGGTCGGTGTTACAACGCTGTGGGGGTGTTTTCTTTCATTTGTTGCTATTGTTAGTGACTCTGTGTTTGTATCCCTGCAGGCCGCGGCGTTTGAAGGCTGGAACGACATGTTCTTTGTATCTGAGTTTACACTTTCCTGTGTGATGGGGTAGGTTCTCATAATGCCTAATTACAGA
The DNA here is from genome assembly GCA_031769625.1 of Taudactylus pleione. Lineage (NCBI taxonomy): Eukaryota > Metazoa > Chordata > Amphibia > Anura > Myobatrachidae > Taudactylus > Taudactylus pleione. Next base: position 2,245,939 of record JAUIMM010000308.1, on the reverse strand, counting down.
GGTATAAAGCTGAATGTCTCGCACCAGTGGCAAACGCAGGATTTCTAGAGGGGGGTTTCCAAATGCTGGATTTTAGAGTGAGTGTGGCCAGTCCATGAAGAGGGCATAATTACCACTTATCCAGCTTTAATATGTTACATACAAAGTATATTGTGTTGCATAATTCCAGCATATACAGGACCAGCGATCACAGTAACCCATTATATAGGTCATACATAGTATATTGTGTGTCATAATTCCAGCATATACAGGACCAGCGATCACAGTAACCCATTATATAGGTCATACATAGTATATTGTGTGTCATAGTTCCAGCATATACAGGACCAGCGATCACAGTAACCCATTAGATGTGGCAGTAGAACCATCCTGTCTGAGCTGAAAGTTTTTATGTCAGATGTGGGCACCATTACAGAGTATAGGAGCAAGTCCGGGAGTCTGGGGGAGCAGCAGAAGAACCTAGCACTGCCCTGGACATATATGTATATATCGGTCTCCTTATGTACTGGATAGTGTATTATTGTACAGCATTAATTATTAACCCTATTGATGGTCTAGAGCAGTGCACCCCTAACAGTGCATGTTTTCCACATCTGGTTGGTGCACAGGTGTATTTATTACTGGCTGACACATTTTAAAAGATCCACAGGTGTTGCTAATCATTTCATTTGTGATGAGAATAGCATGCAGCACTAATAACATTGTATTATATTACTATTTCTATTGAGGCCATGGTGTGTGCTGGGGAGGGGGGTTTCCAGGCAGCCGGAAACCCCCTCTGCGTTTGCCTATGCGCACGGTTGCAGAGGAGACTTCCTATGTTACATAAAAGGCAGTATCGCAGTCTGTCTGGGCTGTGTGTGTGTGTGTGTGTCTCAATGGATGAAGTTTAAATGTGATGTGTAGTTTGTCGGTAGCTCATATTTTGGTTATAAGCATTCCCATTGCGCCACCTACTGGCCACTTGGGAGAGGGACATGATTGCACTAACGCTTCATAACAACGGAAGAGCAGATTTTATATAAATCCCAATGAATGATTTCCGAAAATGAGGCAAGGAAGTCTTAAAAATGGGGACTCAAGTGGCTCCTATTACTTTTAAATGGGAATTAGCGGAACCCAAATATTTGCCACATATTCTGCTGTATATCCCCTCCCCCGGGTTGGGTACAGGTTGGCGGCTGTCTGGATCCCGGGAGTCAGAATCCCGACAGGGCTTAGGATACAGACATCTGTCGGTTAGTATCTTAACCCTCCAATCTGACCCTAACTCGACCCTTTATTTCTGCACCCTCCCCCCCCCTTAGTGCCTAAACCTAACCTCCCCCTTAGTGCCTCACCCTTAACCTTCCCCCTAACCCCAGTACTTACCATTTGGATGCCAGGGTCAGGATTCTGACAGGTGTCGGGTTTCTGACAGGCGTTGGTATTTTGACTGCATCCCTCCCCTCCCCCAGGTGGTCTCAGTCTCCCAACTTTCGGCCTGAGTAACACAAGTATCTATTTAAGCTTTAACATTTTTCCAAAAGTCAACTTGTAAGATGTGACCACACTTTATATCATTTTATTTTGATGGGATCCTGAGTAGTTTGGACGTGTTGGTAATTGTGGCCAGACGGGCGCATACCGTTCTGTGTATGGTCATCCAGTCTCTTTCCGCAGGGCGACTCGCTGTCCCACCCTCGGGAACTGCTCCTGTTAATAGTTACTGGCTGAATAAGTCAGTTACTGGTGTTGCTGGCACTTCTTATTCTCTACATCCCATCAGGTTCCAATGACTTGACCAGGTTTAGTGTTCTGTCAGGGTTTTCTCTGTAGGTGGTCCGGTGTTCTACCCCCCCCTCCCCCGGTGTCGCTCTTCCTGACGGCGTTATCCACCAAGCGGCATTGGTAACCGTCCTTTTCTCTTATTTTCCAGATTTATCCTGATGTATTCCACGGTCCTGTGCACCCATTATAATTCTGCCCTGACGACTACAATAGTCGGCTGCATTAAGGTAAGTTCTCAGCTGGTTGTCTCTTATTGCGCTTTGTGTACATTACTGTGGCTCCACCCAGGGCCGGTGCTACCATTAGGCAGGTGCCTTAGGGCGCTGGCCACTGGAGGGCGCCGCTGAGTCCACAAAAAAATGAATGGCATAATTCATGACTGAGTGGCTTCTAATTAATTTGTGGCACAGATGTGTGGCATATTATGCATTTGCGGTAGTGTTATGAGGTACATTATGCTTTTGGTGCTCTGCTGTGTGCAATATTCTATATAGTGTATTATGAATTTGGTACACTGCTGATTGGCATATTATTTAACTGGGGAGACTGATGCGTGGCATATTATGAATTGGAGGAAGTAGGGGTGTTTGGTGAAATGTTGTCTAGGGCACCCGGAAACCTTGCATCAGCCCTGACTCCACCCATAGCTGTGTGACCGGCGAGTCCCTGGAGCCCTGTCACTTTCCCCACTCTCTGAATTCATCACCTGCGACAGCGCCAGTAATATTTTATACCGAGCCCCCCACGCTGATGGTGCAGGCGATTCTGCAAACTAGCGCCGAGATACTTCGGTGGCCCCAAAACCGATATTGGATAATGATCCTATTGGAATCGACCAGATCCCTATTGAGCATGGCGTTAAGGGCGTGAGTCGGACGCTGCGGCATCTGTGTGTGCGACTTTTCCTGCAGTCGCGTCTGCGACTTTATGGTAAATCCTGGTATAACCGTGCGTCTGACTGTGCAAGGGCGAGGACGCCCACTTTGTGCGTATATACACGCAACTATCGGACGCACCATCTAAACTTCTACCAGCCCCTTTCTAGGTGCAGAATATCCGGCGGAGTATGGCCGCCAATGTGCTCGACTGAAGCGCCTGAGTTCGCGCTCAATTATGCGACATACCTATAACACGCCCATCAGACAGCACATCTCTGCACGTCTAAATTAGGGGTGGGCAATAAGCCCCCCTTCCAGCTGTTGTAGAAATACACATCCCAGCATGCCCTGCCACAGTTTTGCTATTTGGCCATGCTAACTGTTGGAAGGCATGCTGGGATTTGTAGTTCAACAACAGCTGGAAGGCTGCTTATTGCCCAACCCTGGACTAAATAGTCACCTCCCAGGAATGCCCAATACATTTCTGAGACCGTGCGTCTTAGTCGGTCCTGTGACTCTGTACTCTCACACCGTGGACCGCAAGCGCTGTGCGACTTTGTAGAGACTTGGGCGCATGCGCAGGTGAAAAACACGGACCATCCGTTTGAAGATCTGGATTTAAGGACCGATTCTGACGCATTTTCAGCGCAGTTGGAGGATGATCACTATCAACCTGTATGTGGTCTTATTGTAACTCCAGAATTGAGCCTCTATGTGATTGGTCCAAGAGTTAAATGGCCATTTGTACAGATGTGGCAGACTATAAGGACGTTATGGGTCAAAGGCGAAAATGAGACGCTGTATAGATTCTCATATTTACAATATCTCTGAATATTTATCTGGCTCCTCCAATAATTCATTTGAATTGCTTGGTTACTGACTCTCGCTGGCCATTGTTGCGATCCGTAAATCTATGCCGCCACTACGCCTAATTCTCTGATCTTTAAGTGTTAAATGCGACTCGACACCGGTTAATTAAAGTCACAACTGTTTTGTTTTATTTTACTCTATTCACAGGGCCGGTTCTAGAGTTTGCGGCGGTCAGGTCGAGAGCTTCCTTTGGCGCCCTAAGCTAAGGGGGCATGGCCTGAGCAGAAGCATGGCCATGGGCGCTAAAAAAAAAATAATTGTAATTGCGGAGCCGGTGGTATGGTGCTGCGGCCCGTTGTAAACATGGTGCCACAGTCGCTTCAGCTTTATATATGGCGTCGGGCATGAGCGAGAGGGCGACGTCATATTAGACGGCACTGGGCAACTGCGGCCGCACCCCGGGTGATAGCCCGCCCCTAGGACGGCCACACTATATTCATAGGGCTGGGAAGCTAATGCTAGGATTGTCAGAATAACCTATGTAGCCGTACAATTCATGTTCTCGCCAGTGGGTGGCAGTAACACAAGTTTTTGTCTCTGGCTGCATCTCTCCGTAAATCACGGACATTACCTACAATGTTACAGCGGTGACACCAGGTCCTAATAACATGTGAAAAGTGCCAAAGGGGGTGAATACTTTGTATATGACATAGGCGTATACCAGCTGGTTATACTGTAGGTCTGTTCCCCCCCCCCCCCCCCATCTATGCACTCAGCTTGCTGTGTTTCTGTACACCCAACAATTCCAAATATGTTTTGCACGACGAACACTTATTTCTAATTTATTTTATTGAAATCTTTACCCCCAGAATATCCTAATAACCTACATCGGAATGTTCTTCGGGGGCGATTACATATTTTCCTGGACAAACTTCTTAGGATTAAATATCAGGTACGGGACTCTTGTGTAATGTTTTCCTACAAACAGGACAGGGCCTAAGGCTGGGCTGCATGTGTTACTGAGACTCCGCTGTGTATACTCCTCCTGCTCCCTGCAAGTTTTTTTTTTATTGGGGGGGATTTCTCCTTAGAAACTCATACTGGCTTAGACCCCACAAAACAGCTGCCTCCAGTATGAAAGCCACTTATGACCCATACCTCGCAATGGGGTGATAGCTGCCCGCCATGGCACTTAGGCAGCGGGTATTATAACAAGATCTGTGTCTGGCTTCAGCCAAGCAGCCTGAATACTGTCACCACTAATTTTATCCCTTGACCCTCATGTTTGGTATTAAGTATGACACCCGCGAATCACGGCAGTATGCCGCAAAGGGACGGAGCCCCGATTGTAGTTAGTTGGGGGGGAGGTGGGATTTTTAGGTACCCAGAAACCTACCCCCGAGACACACACGTGCCACTGTATGTTTTGTTGACATCACAATGCCAAGTGATTATGTAGACCCCATACTATCGACACACACCTTATGTCAACTTGTACATCACGCTGACCCTAGCCCTAAAATTTCCATCATTGTTGTTTTAACACAGTAATGACATTGTGATTGTCAGTAACATGACTACATTCTAAATAAACAGCTTTTATTTAATCATTCCCCCCCCCCCTCTTTGCCCTCAGTATTGCTGGAAGTTTGGTGTATTCGTATATAACCTTCACAGAAGAACAGACGAGCAAACCGTCGGAGTCTATTGGCAAACTGGACAACAAGGGGAAAAGCGCGGTGTGAGCGCCAGGACTGTGCACGAAGGTGGACGCACAGCTATTGCTAATTTGCACAATTGTTTAATTGACAGAATGCCTTTTTTATATATATATTTTTTAGAACAGAACTGTTTTTAGCAAAACTTATTTAATTCCGGAGCTGTAAAATAAGTATTTTTGTAACGTCACTCGTCCACTTCATTCTATGCTGACGCAAGAATACGGTCACCGCAGCCGAAGTTTTTTTTTTTTTTTTTAACACATTTTTTAATCATATGTAAAGATGTTTAATGTGCAGCAGCGGCCTACGTGGTTAGTGGCATTCAGGGGAAGTAAATGTGACCTCGCCTAGATCCAGACTGGACTCGCCCATCGGTGGCTACTACATTTTTGATAAAGGACAATCTAGCAATAGTGTTTTTCCCAAAATGTTTTGTATCTTAAACGATCCTTAAGACTCGAACAACAGATCTGGTCAGAGGGATTTAATTGGGGGTAGTATCAAGGTGCTTTCTGCAAAACAAACATGTAACTATTAAGCCCTTCTGAATATCATTTCAGTTGAAGGGCTGGGCTGCAGTACTTCTTGTGACCAGCAATTGTGGAGGCGCTATTGCCCAAAAATCTTGTGCCGTGTTAAAGCTGCTCTCTTATGTGTTGTACCACACGTGGCCGATGGATTGGGCAAGTATGCAGCTGTGCATACATACTTACCAATCGGCCAACCGATATGTAGCTGCAGGAACCAGTTGTGATGTTATTGTTGCTGGGTCCTGCGGTCAGCATATGGGTCAAGCGATCGTCTGTACACACAGGCAGATGTGTACAATATATCTTTCAGATAGATCTCATCTGCTGTGCTGCAATACTGACGCGATACGTCTCTGTAATACTGACGTGATAAATCTTTTGAATGACGTGGTTCACAGATATATTACGTGTACACGCCGGTTGAACGATATATCGTCCAGTGTGTACCCAGCAGTAGTTTCCAAACTTTGAGTCACAGCACCCCCAAGACCAAAAGTTTTTCTCATGGAGAATTTCAGCAAAAATTATTACATTAAATAGATTATGTCCATGTATTTTATGATGAGCAGTGCTGGCTTTGGCTATCGCATAATCTGCTTTGGTACTGGACCGCCAACACGAGGTACCCCAGGGTGCCACAGCATCCAGTTTGGAAATCACTGTCCTAGAGAACAGACGAAACTTTGGGTTTATTTAATCGCCTACCACAAGTCCTTTTTGAAAGCGTTCAATTATGGAACAGCGGTCAATAAACGCAGAGTAGCAGCACTATGTATGCGGGCTTAATAGCCCGTACACACGGGACAATCAGGCAATGATCAGATATCGACAGCTGATCGTCCTGCAGGTGCTGGATGTTCAAACAAGCTAAGGTTGGCCTGCATGCACGGGCGATGGTCAATAACGACCATCCTTGCCCGTGCATCGACCATCGTTTGGTTGTTGGAGGGGTAAAAATGTTTTTGTTTTTTTTTTAAAAAGAACGATATAAACCATCAAACGTTATCATTTATATCGTTATCTGACCGTGTCTATGCACCATTAGTGTTGTAATGCCCTCTTATCGATTGCAGCCCCCCAAAAAAGAAAATGTATAAATTATGCTCCAGTGACAACTACAAATGTAACTGTTACTAGAGCATAACTTGTTCCATCTTGCTCGGTACAGCTGATCATTGAGGTAGATCTCACTTGTGTACAGAAGCAGGCATGTTGTAAGCTGTACAGATCCTTCAACTTACTTAGTCGGCACTGAGGCACTTTGCACCTCATACCTCAGTGATGGCAGTAGTGCAGAGTCCAGTCCATTGATAGTCTAAATGTTACTGCTTCTGGCGTGCGAGCGATGGGTCCATTTTAAGGGTATTTTATTGGGGTTGTTGCTGTTCATTTAGCACCCACAAGAGGGAGGGGCTGTCCTGTAACTCCCTGGACTGATGAATTCACAGTTCTATGTGAAAACTGCAGCGGTTCAAACTAATCAGTGGTCTGTTACAAATGGGTCGGTAAGTTGCCGGAGGGGGGGCTTTTTATAGGAACAAAACGGTGGAGTACAGAAAGCCTTATTCCTCTGTACAGTATTCAATGATTCTGCCATTTTTATATTTTCTGTAAGATCAAATCATTTGACATTAAAATAAAAAAAGTTATATCTATTTTTTTGTGTCTTATGACTGGCTGGGAAATGTAAGTACCACCTAGTTATAGGGCCTCTGCCTTTATACAGAGATCTTTACTATTCCAAATGAGACGATTATAAATAAGCCTTGATGGTGACTGGGCCCTGGCAATATTTCCACCCATTCTGGTGCATTGTATACAGGAGAGTTTATTTATTTGGATATAGAAACTTTTAATCTGTATCTGAGGGCTTATATAATAATGTGCACAAATGTAACAATCTCCAGTACTAAGAGAGATTACATCTGTAACATACAGGGATCCCAAATCTATTGTTATAATATACAAATCTTAAGCCTAAAATCCCTGGTGAAGTGGAAGACAGACCCAGCAATATATTCCTTTTTATAGAGCGAATACAGATTTTGAGTGAAAAGTAATAAGGTACCAGCCAATCTGCTCCTGTCATCTCACAGGCTGTGTTTGAAAAATGACAGTTGGGAGCTGATTGGCTGGTACCTTATCACTCTGTCTCCTAACACTGCTTAGTAAATAGACCCTTTTAGTCTCTTTGTCCACCATAGCAGTAAGTACCAAGGGGTCGATCCTTCCATGCACTCACGGCAGTAAAGTGACCTCCTATAGCTTCCGGAGGTGTTCTCTCTGTGTATTCTCTTCTGTCCTCGGGTATAGCTGGTGGATGCATTGCTCTTTGTGACCAGAGTCATTGTGCACTGAAGCCCCCCAACATCATACTATGCAGCGTAAGGTGGGGATGGGCCCAGCCTCTCCTGGTTTAAGTGTTCCTACATGAGAAGAGTCTTCTGCCAGAAACTTTAGGTACTGGAAACAGCTGGGTCTACACTTCCAACATTATCGGAAGCCCATGTGTGTACATAGGAGCATACGTGTGCTTCGTGACACTGAGGTGAGATAACACGTATGTGAGATCCAGAACTGTGAGGAGAGACTCGGGTGAATTTACTAAGGGGTAGATTTACTAAAGTGTGGGTTTACAGTGGTGGAGATGTTGCCCATAGCAACCGACTCTACTTATTTATCTAGCACCTTCTAGCAGATAATAGCTAGAATCTGATTGGTTGCTATAGGCAACACCTTCTGTAAACCCGCACTTTAGTAAATATACCCTTAAGAATCAATTTTGGTTGAGAATAAACCCGAGCAGGGTCGCACAAACACGCACAAGTTTTCCCAGACCACACTTGCAAATTTACTACGATTGTGTTTTCCAATGGTGAAAGCAAACTAGTGTTGTCCCAAATATGTGCGAGACACAACACGCATGAAAATATGTAGTTTCACAACACTGGCGACGATAAATACGCACGAGCGTGGAAGTGTGTTTTTAATTCACGCATGAGAACGCATCATGTTACTAGTGGAGTACCCCAGGGATCAGTACTTGGGCTGGTGCTTTTTAATATCTATGTTGGTGATATTGCAAATAATATTAAAGGGAAACTATGCCTTTTTGCAGATGACACACAAGTATGCAACAGGGTAGACACACCAGGAGGGGTAAAAACAAATGACTGAGGATCTGGGTAGACTAGATGAATGGGCAAGAACATGGCAACTACAGTTTAATGTAAAAAAATGCAAAATCATGCACTTGGGTCTCAATAACCTAAAGGCTAAATATAGTATTAATGGCATGTTCCCAACCACGGTCCTCAAGTCACACTAACAGTCCAGGTTTTAGGGATAGCCATCCTTGAGCACAAGTGACTTAATTAGTACCTCAGTTATTTTGATTTAACCATCTGTGCACGATCATGGATATCACTAAAACCAGGACTTTTACAGGGGTATTCAATATGGGTCCGATAACATCGTTTTTTGCGTTAATGTCGCACTTTTTAACTTTTTGCGTTAATATCACTGGTTTTAGTTTTACACCATATTCAATTTCAAAGACTTATCGCAGTTTTGAAAAGTCTTTGATAAAAAAAACAGGGATAACTTTTCACCACTGAATAGGTGTCGAAAAAAAGTGCAGAATTGGGGTTTAGGGGTGCAAGCTTTAAAAAAAAATAGCCTGCACCCCTGAGATTGACATTTTAAGAAAGAACTGTGTCAAAAAAAGTAAAAAAAAAAATAGGGACACTCCAAAAAAAAATGGGAAAAAATTGTTAAACAATAGGGAAATAGGTTCAGGGCTATTCTGCAAGTATGCGGCACGTGTTTTCTAGAATAGAATTATAGCGGCAGGTGCACAAATGCAGGATTTTTAAAAACTTACTTTAGGGACTTAAAAATATGCTAGTACCCATTTTCATGTACCCCAAATTTGATGGGACCACTTACAAAAACGAAAAAAAATAACCTAAGTGCTCTTCTGCATCACTTCTTCAATGTCGGGAAAAAAAAACACCTGCTGCGGCTATTTAAATCCCCGACTTTCAATTAAAGGCTAAAACGGGGGTACCCATAGTGTTCCCCCATGTTTTTACAACTTTAGGGGGGTCTTACAATTATTTTAAGGGAAAATTCGTAACTTTACGCAAATCCAACTTCGGCGTTTCCCGTTTTCGTTAATTTTATTTTGAATACGGGGATAAGCGGGAGCGCGCACCATACCTTTACGCAGAAAAAAACTCCGATATGAAACGTTAACTTCGCCAGGGAAGTTAACCTTTCATATTGAATACCCCTCTTAGTGTGCCTTGAGGACCGAGGTTGGGAATCACTGTGGTAGAGGATAAGTGGAATAGCCTCCCATCAGAGGTGGTTGGAGCTAAAACGATGGAACAATTTAAACACGCTTGGAATAGGCATAAGAATATCCTTAAGAGAGATGTAAGGAGCAAATAGGGTTAAAGTTGCCTAAAGGATACATGCAAAGGGGCAGACTAGATGGGCCAAGTGGTTCTTATCTGCCGACAAATTCTATGTTTCTGTCATCCTAGAAACGTGTTCTGATTGGCTAAAGCAGTCACATGTCATGTACACTCTGCCCAAGCCTATAAAAATGCCCCACACAACCCAACCTTTGAGAGTTTTGTTGGTTGCAGAGGGACAGTGTGGAATGTGTTTAGTGGTGTAGGAGAGTTTTGTTGGTGGCAGAGGGACAGTGTGGAATGTGTTTAGTGGTGTAGGAGAGTTGACAGTGTGGAATGTGTTTAGTGGTGTAGGAGAGTTGTTGGCTATTGGAATTGATTGTTGCTTGGTGTGTGGAAGTTGTTTTGTGCTTATTTGTTGTCTTATTTATTGGTTTGAAGCATTTTTCTGTCTTTTTTTTTTTTTCTTTTCCCTTTGAGCCTGTCAGTGTTTTTGGTGTCTGGGTAGGGAGAGGCACAGGAATATGTACGAGGCAGGGAGAGCGTGAGGTGGAGGTCGCTGCTCACCAGGCCCTATTGAGCAGTACAGGCACCAGTGATGAGGCTCAATGGGAATGCTCTATTTAGGAGAACATGGTCCTAATGCAGATCATGAAAACCCACCAGCTTCATGTTTGCCGAATGGGCATGGTGCCTATTGAGGTATACCTGTGCCCTGGCCCTAGGTGGTATCAGCTGAATGTGTGCAGGCAATAGCACCTAGGTTATTAGGCATGCCCGCAATGCTATAAAAAGCTATCCTGACTGCATGCCTGCCACTGACTCCTGGCTAGGGAAGCAGATGCAGGTATCCATTAGTGGTCAAGGAACTGTGAGAATATTGACTGGGATATCCCGAGAACTCTACCAGTAGCCAGAAAATGCAGGTCTGAGACAGAGTGGGAACGTGCCCTGTCAGGGTCTAGGTCCAGTTTGACTTGGTCATACAGATGGAATATGCAGTTACAGTTCCGATGGAACGTCTGTATGACCTAGTCGTCGGCCAATGTGTTCAGGTTCAAACGCCTCCTTAAAAACCATGTCCTGCACAGCCTTTGTGGTATCCTGCATTACCTCAGGAGCCTGGCCTTCCAGCCTCTGATATCACAGCCATGAGCCGGTGTACGGCAGTACTAGCATACTCTGCCTCACACAAATCCATGCAGCCCCTTATTACAGGCGCCATCATTGTGTCCCACCAATTGCACACTGACACACCTGAGAACACGACGCAGGGCAGGAGCTGGTCTATTTGGAAAGTGTATTTTGGTGTGAGTTTGAAAACACGATTCTTGGTAAATTCACGGGTTCTACTGTTTCCTATAGAAAGTACTTGCGAGTCAGTTTTAATGATGTATTTTTGTATTCGCACAGGTTTGCCTGTTAATTTCCTGCTTCTTCGCCCAAGTTTAGCGTGAAGTTGCGAGTCAGAAAAACACGCACAAGAATGTAATCTCACCCAAACACGATTCTTACTAAATTTACCCCTGCGGTGTTCGCGGCAGCACGGACAGCAGGCCCTTAGCATTCATCTCAGGAGAGGCAGATTCACTGTTAGAAACGCAGTTGTCATTGTACTCCCAGCCTTCCTGTACAGAGCCTCCCAGGGCTAAGGTCACTTCTGACCAGCACCGTGCAGGGATGGGGTGGGGGGATGTTCTGGGATATTGAGAAGAACATCAGCCGCAGATGTCGAAAATAAGCAAATGGGTGAAAAGTGACCACTTTTGAAATTAAGCAGAATATTCTACAGTTCGATCAGTGGAGAATGAAAAAAAAAAAAAATGTTCTAGTCCTGGATGTTTGTGCCCTGACATCTGCTTTTGAGACACTATCCAAGGTATGGTTGGATCATCAAGAAGAAAAGTTTTACTCCCTGCACCGGGTTATACTGGACACGGTGATGAGGAATCTCACCGCCAGATGATATAGATGGATTCTCTAGTAATTGGTGTGTTGCTATTCTGTATACACAACACAAGGAGGCGGAAATGCTACTTTAGGGAAATCACTTAGAACATATGTAGATATTTGAAGGTAACTGAATAACATAAAACTTTCAATGACGTATTAAGCCAGAAGTGAAATCTAGGCAGCTTCAACAATTTTTTGTGCTGCTTAACATAACAGCAGCAACAATCCCTGATAATTCACAAGAACATGGTGTGGATCCTCCTCATTCCTTGTATTGAGGGTCCGTAGGTCTACACTTCTACGAATGAAATAAGGTTGTCGTGTGGCAAAGCTGTGCCTCTATTTCACAAAAATTATTTCAATTCTGCTGTTGTCCTGCGATCAAGCAATAGTAACACACATCAACCCTCTGTGGGGTACCAGGAGCGAGTAGTCAGACCATTGTTGCAAAGGGCAGTAGAAGTCCTGGGACATCCATCAGTCACCCACACACCATGGTAGAATATAATCAGCCATATGCTGCCTGCCAGATCACTCCATTGGGGGAAGATCTTACAGTAGGTGAATGACAGGGCAGAAGTAGCAGAGCATCTCTCCACAAGATAGGAGATAAGTCTTAGATGCCTGTGCTCCAACCCCTATGATGTCCGGAGATGTAATAAAGGGCAGCGTGACAGTAATGGACAGTCTACATCTTTGGGCACAACAAGGATAATATTGAGTGAGAGCTAATATCAGATCAGGGCGGTGATATGAACGTTAATACTGAATATGCCCCAGGAACACATAATTCTTAAGACTAAGGTTTGATACATGTCCCCTTCTAAGGAAAACAGTCTGAGATGTTGTCCATAGCAACCAAACAGCTAGTGCTTGAGAAGCAGTGTTTGTAGAATGTCCAGTATCGGATAGCTTGTAGCTGATTGGCCGAGGTTTGATACATCTCCCCCTAAATGCATTGGAACAATTTTGGACTCTTATAGGATCTGTAGGGAGGAAGCCGTATTCTCCTGAGGACGTTTCACCTGGTTCCTAAGCAGATACAAAGTGTGCAGGTTTTACGAGTTATTTCTATAGCACATACATATGCCGCAGCATTATACAGAGAATATTCAGTCGCTCACATCAGTCCCTGCCCCGCAGTGGAGCTTACACTCTATATTCCCTAGTACACATGCACGTTCATTTTTGTTGACAGCCAATTAACCTGCCTATATATATATATATATATATATATATATATACATATATATATATATACATACACACATACACACGCACGTGTGTGTGTGTAATTTTTTTTTTTACTTTGTATTGCGGGAAGAAACACACTCATGCACATGCAAACTCCACACAGAGCCATGATGGGAATTGAACCCAAGACCTCAGTGCTCGGAGGCAGTAATACTAACCATTACACCCTCCGTACTGCCCGTGTGTTTGCTTTAATTTGAATTCTCTGATCTGAATTAGAGTTATGAGATGATGAGCCCAGAGAGGAGTAGCTGGGGTATGTGACCGCTCTAGAGCTTATTCCCTAACACACAGGCAGACCTTAGGGATTAGATTACAATTCTAGAGTGATAACTTCATCTAATATATAGGTTATAATGCATTATATATCTTAGTATAACACTACATAATGAGTAAATTGGCTATATATATATATATATATTTATTTTTTAGCTGGGTTTTGCCCTACTTCTGATTATTGCACAAACTATTTCTATACAGATTATATGATTTGCAAAAAAAATATATATATATATATAACTTGTATTGTGTAACAATTCAGCTGTGATTTTACATTTACGTTTTATTTTACATGTCCGCTTGGTCAATGTGACCTCATTGGTAATCACCCCTCCAAGCCCTATAGGGCCTGAGTCAGGCGCTGCAGAATGTGCCAGGGCTGAGACACCATCGAAGCTCGTCAGCCCCCATGCTAGGTGCAGACTGCCTATCAGAGTATGGCCTCCAATGTGAGTAATTAGGCACCTGCGTTCACCGCCATATTCACAGACATGCCCATGTGTCCATATAACCATCGCCCAGGAATGCCCAATCCAATTTCAAGACATTTTGGAGACCGTGCTCAACCATGTCTGCCATCAGAAGTGCGTCCAACTCAGGCCCATAAACCAGTATTTGTAGGAACACAGATTGTCAGCTCACAAGGAACCACAGGGGCAGCACCGACCCGTTCTGAGACGCAATTGTCATCCATGTGCCTCAGGGGCAATCGTTGGCTCCTAGTGAATTTATAGGCCTCATTCTAACCAGAATAGATTCCATACACCAGGTACCTGTCGCCCCTGTTTGTGTATGATGTGAGGGCACGCTTATGACATTGGAAACGGACAGAGTCTACATTTACCATGGGGAACGGCCCAGCGCCCACAAAGTAGCCACAGTGTAAAACAAACTCCTTTTCTAAAAGCAGAACCAAAAAATATTTTTAATAGTCAAAGAAGATTAGAGGAAGAAATATCAACAGTGCAAAAATGAGTGAAATAGGACTTATAGGTGAACCTGCAATAACTTACATTCAATTAAAGCTCTGTAATCGTACATCCGGCAAGTGTAGAACTTCATTTACATAGTATTTCTGCAGAACGACAATATAGAAAAGGGCACTTGGACCTATTGTCTCACACACAACAAAATAAAGAATATAGGAAAATGATGACATCTTCAGATGATGTGGCCTGCGTTCTTACACTCTAGCGCAGGGCGAGAGCATGACATCACCTCCTTTTCATTGGTCAGAGGCCCAGATCCAGCCAGCAGAGACCCACCCTGTGCCCACAAAAATGAGGCAGTAGCTATGCACCTACACAGAGCCAGCCTGGATGCATTGGCTGCATAGGTGGCGGCCAGACGCTGCTAGTGAATGGAGGGATTGATGGGTAACTACGGCAGCTTTAAGTACAAGACAGGAGCTGTTTAATGGGGTATTAAGCATATAGCGCAGTGTTCTGTATAGTTCAACAGTGGTGATCACATCACTATGCTGCCTGGCCAGCAAGATGCCTGGACTACAAAATAATGTCATTCAGCAGGATCTGGGGGGGGCCAGGACGTCAGGCTCTAACATGCAAGGTTCCTTCTAGCCATCTTCCATTGCACTGGCTTACCGTACATAAGGCTTTGTACAAAGCTGCAACAGTCTCTAATAAGGATCAATGATCCCCATCAGTGAGTATGTATTTCACAGGATGGCAGGGCACCAAACTCACTCTACGCTATAAGTCAGCGCGTGTGATCCTTACATGCAGACGTAGGTGAGCCCACCGCCCATTCCCCATGGCGTGTGCAGTGGGGCACTATTAACTTGCCCTGGGGTGGCTGAAAAAAAACAAGACTCCACTAACGCACAGATAAAAAGCAAAAAAATTAAAATGTGGTCTAGAAAAACAGAAAAGTCAACCGGCTCCATTGTGAGGGAACGCACAGATACAAACAATAATACAATCACAATAAAAAAAGACAAAGGTTACGGTACATTAAGGCTGCGAGATTAGATTTGGACTTTCACAGATTGCGTCAAACAGATAAAAAAAAAATAAAAGTAAATAACTAAATGGATGACCATTTACCATTACACAACCCGGCGTGGCCGCATAAAACTGTACTTGGACAGTAAAAAAAAAAAAAAAAAAGAAAGAGTATAAATCAGAAGCAATAACATACAGGCTATAAACCACAGCACGTAGTACTTTGAGTAAGTGGCATGGTGTGCCAGGGGCAACCTCCCCATTGCAGGCTCGGCGGGTGGGGAGAACGCCAAGAAAGGGTTTATTGTTCATCCTAGCACTCTGCACCTGTCACAACCCTTTCTGCCTGGGGTGTGGCCGTCTGCTCTGGTGCTTCTAGCACACTCATCTGATGCAACAAACTGCTGAGATATACAGGCCAGAGTGTGCTAGAAGCCCCAGAGCAAAGAGCGACACCCCTGGCAGGACAGAGTAACTGCACGGGTTGTGATAGGTGCAGGGTGTTGGAATGAACACTAGAGTTAATAAGTAACCCTACTCAAAACTGAAAAAGTGCACCACCGCAGACAAGAAAGGCGGCATTTGTCGGGGAAAACGACACAAAACGTACAATTCACATTTCTCCAAAAAAACAAGCAGCAGACGTCTCCCACACTTTACATAACCAGACATATTGTTACATGTATCTGGTGTGCAACGCAGAAAACATTCCCCCGGACCGCATCTGTCAGTCACACAGGCAGGCAGTTTGTGGACAGAACACATATTCATAAGCAATCAACCTATCAACTGACCAGAAGCCAGTGACATCACAGCGGTCACAATGGGGCAGCCATTGTGTCACTGTTTTGTAGCGAGCAGATTGGCCGCACCCTTGTAAGCGGACGCCGCTGCTGTGCGCAAGCTCACGTAGCCGTTAAAATGTGGCAATAAGCCAGCAGCCCTATTGTCTGTTACAATGCAAGTCAGCTCGCCGAGCTTCATTGGGACGCTGCAAGACTGCTTTCATATTCCGAAATGTCGGGATTCATGCAGTAAAATTAAAAATTGCCAATTTGGGAAATAAAAGCCGGAATTTCAGGTTCCTAATGTGCTTGTTAGCCTACGAGAAACATGCTGATCTTTGTACAGCAACAGGTGCTATAAAATGCTGGGATGCGGTAACATTTTTTTTATGACGTACGGCTATAAATAAATTCTATAAACTTTTAAGCTACAGTCCAGAACGAGCCCTAGTACACTAAAGCATTATACAAACGGAATTACAATGCCATTTGAAATTTAGTAATGACCATTTAAAGGACTACATTATATAAAGTGCAGTGACAGCGAGACCCTTCTATAAAATAAACTGGAAAATAGGATCTCTCTCTCTTTTCAGGTCACCGGTGTTTTACAATCACTTTTACTGTTGTGGGGTTATTTATTTTTAATTTTTTTTAAACTGTACTTAACTTTATAGAATAAGCCCCAATTGTCACAAAACATTCTTAAACCTAAAATTAAGTTGATCCCCAAATAAAAAAAAATAAAAGAGACATTTGTATCATCCACTGGCATATATGTAAAAAGTTCCAATACTATAATATGAATGCTTCAGATAATTCAGATTGTACCGCCGTATTCTCAAGGTGGGTACATGCCTGTCGACCCAGGGCTCCGCAGAGCGAGCGGTCGATAGGTAAGTCAATACACATTTACCAATCTGCCACTCGATAGGTCCTCGCTGACATCACAACTGGGCAAGCATTTAAATTTGCCCGTCCAGTTGAGAGGTCAGTCACCGGCGGTCCCTGCAGCAACTTCACGTGCGGTCGGCAGGTCGCCCGTACACACAGACAGATGTGCCGATATATCTGCAGGCTATATTGGCATTAGCTGTGCTGCAGGACTAAAGCGATATGTCTGATCATCGTCATTTACAAACACATCGTCTGTACACCCGCCATTTATCAGCTGATTGAAAGACATATCGCATAGCGTGTACCCAGCTTAGCAAATAAATGCCAGCTATTGTTTGGTGTAATCGGACGGGCTCCAGTCTGTACTGGGCAGGGGGCCCATGACCATGAAACTTTTTTTTTTTTTTTACATACACATTTGTGAATTCAACAAATCGCCTTTTTACATAGGGCAACTTGTATTTTAGGTCTAATGGACATATAACAATTTTTAGCAGAGGGAGATAATTTTGCAACTCGGCTTTCAAATTCTAATGAATAAAATCAATTTTGCAATGAAACACCGGAAAGTAAACCTTGACAATTAAGAGGCGTAAAACCAGGACATTTTTTACACGAGAAAAAAAAAAAGAAAACTAAAACATAAAAAAAAAAAAGCAGGTGTACAATTTTCAGTATATTCATTTTTCTTTCACATAATAAAAGTTTATCAACTGTACAAGTTAAGAAAATTATACAAGCTTTGTTTAAGAAAAGACAGTTCATTCAAAACATATAGTTACTGTAAAAATCTCTCCAAAGGCTACAAAGAAATCTGGAAAAATACACCATGTATCTTTTTTTTCAGCCCAGAAATAGAAAAGACATCACTGATGTCAATAATTTACTTACACAAACCTTATTTGGTTTACTCTTTAACTTCTACCTATAAAACTGGTGCCAACGACGTGCCTGAACCACCTCTCCTTAGCAATTTCAGATCGACTTCAAACGTTCAAAAAAAAATAAAATAAATTTTTTTAAAAAGGTTCCTCTTTCCCAAACGGTGCTGAAATAATTAAATACTATATTTCCAGCATTTGTATATCCCTGGTGTTGGTGTTGCGGTGCGGTATATGTAATACATTCTGGAGGACCTTTCATGGTTTTTCTTTTCCATCCAAAAATTTAAAATAAAAATATCCCAAATGTTTCACTAGTTTCTGGGATGCAAAGAAACAAACTTACGGAAAAAAATACTTTAAAAATAGAATTTCTTAAATAACCAGTATAACCCTGAAATTTCAAGAACCCTAGAAACGCGCGTCAAAATGTCTGAAATCATTGACGGTCAGAAAGACGACAGACGAGACATCTTTACATTTCTCCGCACGAAAATATTTCCTGAGAAATTTCTGACGATCCGGGACTGTCTTTGTCGGGGCTGTCTATCCGCCGCCGTTTTGTGGACCGTTCACTGGCGTCGTCCAGCTCTTTGTCGCTACGGGCGTTGCTAAATTTGGAAACACTGGGGACGCCGTCACGGTTGTATCCATTGGTGTCGGTCTCATTTGGGGATAGTTCCCCGGTGCTGGGTCCATTTAAATGTACAGCTCCTGGCGTGAGGTCGTCTTTGTACGTGGCGATCTCCGAGGGTCCATTTGTGGCAACTCCTACAGGCAGTCACAGGACACAAATGCAGATTAGGCAATGAATTTGTATAAGTCTGTGGGGAATAAGCTAATAAATGGAAATAATATTTTTCAACACTTCATGGGGTGTTGTATATGGGAAAAAAAAAAAAAACGAACCTAGTATTAAAACTTAATTATAAAGGTATTGCAGGTATAACACCAATTATACCACTAATAGTCCACTTAGTGACTTTAAATTGAAATGTGTGACATTTTTACTGATATATGGGAGTGTTTATAGAGCAACCGCTTAATGCTTTCCAAAGTAAACCGATCTGGCCTGGCATTTATAAATATAAATGCTAGATCTTAACTGTCACTCGCTTTACAACAGTCATATACATAGAATTATTTACCATTCTGATTGGTGTTGCTGGCTGAACTCTCCTCCTTCTCTGATTGGCTGGTGCTGCTGTTAGAGGTAGTAGGTGGGGGGGAAGGGGCCCGACTAGATGCAGCACTTTCACTTTCATCCAGAAGTCGGTCCATGTAGTCCCTATGAGACAGAACAAGCGCAGTCGGACTTTGGCGCAGCGCCTCGGGGACAGAAGCCTAGCCAAAATCGCATCGGCCCTATAATCTGCTATATTGCAATAAAGTATCTACAATGCTTCTTTGCAGGTACAAGTGAGCATTATTACATGTGTACGCACACTTCGCAGTGCGGGACTGCCCCGGAAAAATGTACCTGCGCCTAGCTTTTCCGAAACATCAATTAATCATTAGAGAGTCAGGGGATGTCTATTATCAGTGTCCTAAAAGTGCGGCTGACACTGTTGCACGGGCCAACCTCATCTAATATAAAAACTGCAGCCTAATTAATCCATATTTGCACCTTAGCTATAATACAGGTATGGGCGTATTACTTTAAGCCTGAAAGCTTCTTATTCATTATCTACTCTAAAAGCGGATCTTCAATTCAGACAGGCTTCCATCCTTAAAACCTGGACTGTAATGGCGGTAGTTTTGGAACCTCTGGGTTAGACACGGATGAGAGAGGTATACAGATATTACATTTTTGGGGCAAGGGTGGGGTTTTTTTATTCTTTTTTTGTAACGTCACCTTATAAAATATCTTCAGAAGCAAAACACTACGGCGAACATATACTGGATGACACTGGGCCCAGAATAAAGGGGATGTTTATACTTCCTGTCTGGTTTCTTCAACGCTGTAGGTGGAACATAATCAGATGCACTGGTTGAAATAAAAAATAAATAAATAACTGACTCCTCCTCTGCCTTATAATCCTGGCTCCCTCCCTTTTACTGGTCCAATTCTCAAAGTGCAACTGTGTATGAGCGATTACAATTATCACGGCTTTTGCTTACGTAGTAAATTGCCTTATTTCTGTGAGATGACCGTTTCAATCCGGCAAAAAGCTACATGTTGCAATATTAATATCACATGGACACTTAATAGCAGCTTTTTAATTTCAGATTGTGTGTTTGATTAAAAAAAAAAAAAGAGAGAAGTCTTCTTTAAATAAGTTTTCTATGTGCTGTAATTTACATTATAGAATACAAAAGGTTATATGCCCAGATATTTATCACAATTTGTGTATGGTATTGAATTGAGACATTGCACACTAGCGGTTCCTTGCACAGTATACACTGACTGTTATTGTGTTATTTGGATAGAAAATGATTATATGCAGATTAGGATTATACCAGACATAACAGCATAAAGGTTCAGATTCTTACGGACAATGCAAATGAGCTATTATCGATAGACACAATTTTTCGAGGATATACTATACCGCAAGAAATAGATTGTATATTTTGTGCCAAAAAATATGTAAATATTTTCACCCTAATACAAACGTTCTTATCAAGAAAGTGCTTTTGGTAGGATTTTTTTTGTGAATAGGAATTTACCTAATAAAGCATATATGTGTATTATCGCTCATATTTAATCCCTCAAATATGAGCATGTGTGTGATTGTTTGACCTAGGTATCAGATCTTATTTTATTTATATGCACTGATAGTGCTCCCTGAGGAATGAGTTTGGGAAACACTGCCCTATGCCAACCTAACGCCAACAGCCCCTTAAATGAGACTGTAGGTAATCTTTCCGCACTCAGGTAAATAAAAGCTTTGTACGGCCATCTTCAGCAGTAATAGGCCCTAGTGCAGTGTTGGCTAACCTTGACACTCCAGCTGTTATGGAACTACATAACCCAGCATGCACTGCTACAGTTTTGCTATTAGGGCATGCTAAAACTGTGGCAGGGCATGCTGGGATATATAGTTCCACAACAGCTGGCGTGTCAAGGTTAGCCAACGCTGCCCTAGTGCATACCCCATGCAGGCTCCGCACTATGGAGATACTGAAAGCTTGGTGTGTAGGAGCTTCCTCCCTTCCTATAATTGGATAGAACAGGCAGTCCTCAGCTAATATGAACCGGGCTGCTACGAATGGGCCTTTACCTCGCTGTTGTCATGCACTGATATAGACTAATCTGCCTATCTACGCGTTTTGCCACAGAGGACATTGATCAGAGCTGGGAGACTGCAACGTCTGTGGCTAACAAAAATCATATACAGTGCAAAGTATTTGTTACTCAGTACATACGAGACCATTTACACAGAATATGAAGGCGACATGAAATACTGACAGATCTACAGCAACTTATCTTTGTGCTAGTTGTCCAATAAGGAGGATTTAAATGGTGGATTATTTTAAGTCGCCATGGTCCTGCTGCGCCTCCTGAACCGTACTTTCTGCATATTTCCTGCAAACCTCTAGCGCACTCCTTTTAAAAAGGCAGACATGTTACACGCTTATCTGCACCGTATTGGGACACTCACGTTACACCCGGGTGTAAGTTGTACTTCTTTTTGCCAAATCTTGTTTGCTGAGCAAAGAAGTCATATCGTTCAGACTTCTTCCACATGTAGTAAAAAGCCACGCACTCCCCCACAGACCGTGTCCTCACCTAAGGGAAAATCAAATCGGATATAAGCGGCTTGCTGCGTCAGCGTCACTGTGCTAGACGATCTGTCCCGATCATAGCTCCAGATTGAGATCGCTGCTATAACTCTCTCTATAAATACACATCTATTCCTATTATAGCCTCATCCAGTCAGTGCAAGTACAGAGGTTGAATGAAATACAAAGAGTCTGAAGTGACACAAACAGTTTACTCTAGTCCGTACTTCCCTGCCCCTTCTATTGGTAGTCACGTGTGGCCGGGACATACAGGGAGTGGACGACAAAACGTAAGAGAACCTGATTCAGAGCCGGACGCTCTGGCCAGAGCGCTCGCTCTGAATCAGGGCCGGCCTAGTTGAAAATGGTGCGGCCTCCTGGCCGCTCGCATAGCTGTGGGTGACCACCCACAGCTTATGCGCGCGTCCATGATGATGGTCGCGATGGTCAAGACCATCGCGACCATCGGGCTTGCAACGAGACCCTGCGGTAGGGTCTCGGTGACCGCAAGCTCTGGAGTGATTTTGGCTCTATCAGAGCCAAAAACACTCCCACTGACATCACTAGTGATGTCAGTGGGGCCGGACCCAAACGGTAGGGGTTCCCATGGGAACGCCTCCGTCTGGCAGCTACGCCCCCGGCACGCCCACCAAAGGGGGCGTGTTGTCACTCGCCATCGACAGCACGCCCCCTTTGGTGCGAGACCTGGAGCGACGGCTTCCCCGTCGCTCGCCGGGTCTCGCGCATGCGCACGACGGAGCTCCCTCCGTTGTGCGCATGAGCACTTGGGCACCATCGACCCGCTTGTGAGCGTACAGCGCTCGCGAGCGGGTCTGAATGAAACCCCCAATTTGTACACAACGGTGTTTAGCTTGACACGGAGCAGCCTGGCTCATGGCATCAGAGAAAAGGAAGGTGCAACATCAGGGGCAGGCAACCATGCAGCACTCCAGCTGCTGTGGAACTACAACTCCCAGCATGCCCTGCCAGAGTTTTATCAAGCCCTAACAGCATAACTGTAGCAGGGCATGCTGGGAGGTGTAGTTCCACAGCTGCAGGAGGGACCCATGTGTGCCTAGACATGTGCTATGTGAATATTACAAACTCAATCATTCCCACATGGAGCAGGCACAAATGTGACCTATTCATTCTACCAAGACTGCAGCCTGCATCAAAATATCCATCGCTGCCCCCAGTTAGCGCACAGCCTTGGCGCTGAATTGAGATTTATGCCGTCGATGGACTCTGAGCCCTACGGTTTGGGAACGCCATATAATTCAGTAGATACATACAGGGTCCCAAGAAACCGTTATACGCGTCAATATTTTACCTTGTTTGCCTGTATCAAATGGAAATCTTTTCCATACGCTTTGAGACCCTGCTCAAAATTCCGGCATTCTTCCTCCGTCCAAATAGAGAGTTCTTCTGGGGGGGAAAGGATGATACAACGAGAAAGATACAGGGTTTTATTTTCATGCCAAGTCTTATTCTACAATTCTGTACAGAAGTGCCAAGAACACGGCACTGTGCACTAATACATACTACCCTATCTAATGCCAATCATGCAATCAGTGTTACCATTTCATCACTGTCCCATGATAAAAAGTACTGTACAGGCCAATAAGAGCATTCCAAGTACCCAAAGAAATATAACATGAGATCGCGGGATACACACTTTAGTCTTCTGTGGTCACATTGGACGATAAAATACATCGGGAGCTGAAGTTTACTAGCAGCAGCAATTAGGAACCGGGGGGGATTTATGTAACAAATTGTGCCCAACATCAATAACTTATCTGCTATTTACAATTGTTCAGGGAAATGCAAATTACACCAGACATAAAAGAAAGTCGTCGCATATAGGAGTAACAGAAGAAGATAGCAGGGTGTGCAGGATTTACTGACGGATAGCGCAAAGTACGAAAAACTATCTAATGTACCTACATTTCAAGCAGCCCATATCCTATCAGAAACAGCCGTAGTAATCTAGACCAGGGAAAGGCAATGTTATTCTCTTTGGCTGGCAGATGTTCACAATACAAGCCACAAAAAAGGTTACGGAGTGCCACCCCCATTAATACATAAAGAAATATTTGCAAAAGTAACAGATGGGCACTATAGCGGTCACTGGCTTCCCTGTCCTCCCTTTTTTGAAGTTCGTTTGCTCAGGGTAAAAGTTGATAATCTGTAGCCTGGAGGCAAAGTCCTGGTTTAGGGGTTTTATACGGTTATGACGTGTGCGCCGTAATGGGGGTGTAGGCGCTTTTAGTGAGCCTATAGACAAATTCCTAACAACATTACTTTATAGATTGATGTTGTAGCAGACAATCTGTACTGGGATACAGTCTGATGGACGCTATAATGAGCTTGGTACAGGTAGAGCAGTTTTGTCTTTGTCAGGAGACGGGAGGCGCTTACCACGTGCGGCTTTGACGTTAAACCTTAATCTTCTCAAAGCTTCTTCTGTGTCAAAATTACATTTCACCAGCTCATAAAGGGCCTGGGAAACAAAGATCGGAGGTTCAGAACCAATAAATGGCAGCACTGATATCAATGACATAGGAACTGTCCTACAGTATCTACACTACCCCAGTTATGTAGGTCTTACCAACCCCTCCTATACAGCCATAAAAAAAAAGGAAGGACGCATTTACCCCCTTTTCGACTTTTAAACCCCAATTAGTTACTCAAACAGCTGTGTGAGTGTACACGGCTTCCCCTGGCTGCCGGGGGACCCATCGTCCTCATACATGTAGTGGACACATTGTAGCTCAATTATCACATTAAAATAAAAAAATCTCATTTAAAATGAAAACACGTATGTGCAGTATAACTGGCGTTTGTGCCCATGCAGCACCTGCTCGTTGTCCTTGATGTGAGCGCCCTCAGGGATGGCGTCCAAGCCCTTCTCCTCCCCGGTCCTCCTGGACGCCTCGCTGAGAAAGTCTGTCACTCGTTCCTCCATCACGAAATCCGGGTTCCACAGTAACTGGTCATCGTTCTCATACACTACAGCACAAAAGACAACAATGAACAGCCCCAATTAGGCAATAACCATATAGAGAGGCGCGAGGGGACGGTGGGCTAGCAAACGTACAATGGGCTCGATTCAATTGCCCCCAATGTAGATCGTGCCGGAAGATAGCTCCCGGAGCTATTCTATTCTGCGCAGTGTTTAGTCTGAGAATGCCAGTTCACGACGACTAACCACCCTGTTTAAGGCGCGAGAAGGGGCATTCCCCGACTTAACTTCCCGGCACGATGCTGTTTTCCAGGCGCGATGGGCAGAAAACAGCCTCGTGCCTGGACTTTTGTCGGATTTCTGCCCGCATCCCCGGAGGGCTTAGCAGCGCGGTGTATTGAATAGCTCTGGGGGCTGATTCCTGGCGCTGTTCACTTCGCGCAGAATAGAATAGAGCCCGATGTCTCAGTTCAATATGAACATTGACTGGATAAAAAGTAACTGGTTTCTGACTGCAAGTTTACGTCTGATGAGAGGGATTCAGTCATTTACTTTAATGTAAGGCTGTTTGTTTATTATATACTTCACGGGAAATCAGAGCAGTTATTTAAATTAGCTTTCGGTTATGGGAAATCAGGATTTCTGTACGATAGTGTAATACATTTGAAGCCCTGCAGGTGGCGCTATATCCCCTCCTGTATATGGAGAGCTCTACAGAGCGTTTGCTGTGACAGGTATGTCATCAGAAAGGCTACCACGAAGCAGCAGAAAATACATTAAAATTATTTTACCCAGCATATATGAAAATGATATTGTGATAATGACCCTTCCGCTGCCCACCTCTTTCTGTTTCCCGGTATTTGCTGATGCCAACAGGGATTTCAGCTTGAAACATGGAACCCACCATAATCTCCTGCAGAAAGAAAAAAACAGCATAACTTCATAATTAGAACATAATAAACCTATGTGTGCGCCTATCTCTCTATATACACACACCCCAAAAGTATATAATGGCGGGATTCAGAGACTAACGAAATTCGACAGATCACCTCATTCCAATGTTTCACTGTAAATTTGAAAACGCTTTCATCAGGGATAAGTTCATTAAGTGCCACTCACCCTATAAATCCTTCAACGCAGCAGGAAGTCCTGTTCAGCGCTGGGAGTCGCCACCTTATGACATCATCATTGTGCGACCCATCACCAGAGCAACAAAACAACCCTTAAAGAAACAGCAAAACATGCTAGGTGGTACCAGATACGTTCGCAGAACAACTCACTAAGCGTTAGAGAGTAAAGGAGAGAAAAGGAATAAATCGTGATAATCAGTAATGGAAAATACGTAACTAATCAGTGGATATCAAGTGTACAGAACATTATACATAACCGTTAATAAAGCTGCTTCACAAAATTAAAGCTGGTAATCTCATATATTGGCCAAACTAATGCAGAAATACAGCAGATAAAATAAAACTATTTATAAAAACAAATAATGCAATCTCAGGGTCTCATCGCACCATTAGGCCAGCCATACTAATAGCAGTGAACAGCTGGTACCAGGCACTTTGCCCAAGCAGCGCCCAGTCTGGCTACCTTACGGTATAAAACGATTGCCCATGCCCCAGAGATGTCCAGGGGTGGCAGCAAGTAGACATTACAAAGACCCGGAATGAGGTGGATACACTGACCAGGTACTTTGACACCTAGAGGACTGAATGAGACCCTAGGATTACATTGTATTTTTTAGAAGTGGTTTATTTCCTTCTCTGCTGTATTTTTGCATTAGTTTGGCCAATATATGAGACTATGACCAACTTTAATTTTTGCAAAGCAGCTTTATTAAAGTGGTTCAGAATGATGTGCGTTACACTAGATATGCCCCGATTAGTTATGTATCATCCATTACGAATTATCATACTTTTTGTTTTTTACATACTCTCTCTAAAGATAGCGAGTTGTTTTGCAGAAACTAGCATATTTTGCAGTTGTTTTAAAGCTTTTGGGATACATGGTAACGGGTCTCACTATGATGAGGTCATCAGACAGCTCCAACTGAGGGCGGGGCTTCCTGCTATCATGCAGGTGGCTGGAAGGATTTATAGGGAGAGTCATTTTTGTTGCAATAATGTGTGTTTATTTATCCCTAATGAAAGGGTTTTCAAATATACACTGAAATGTTGGAACAAGGCGACCTGTTGTCGAGTTTCATTAGTCCGAGTGCCGCCATTGTCATTGTAAGCTTTTGGTGTTTAATCGGCACCTGAAGGAGGGAATTGGACAGAATATTCCAGCTATAGGTAGACATATATCGGCATCTCGAAAACATGGCAATTATCTGGGGAAGGGGCTTAGATCCTGCTGAGGTCCCAGATGCTGTCGTGCTTCGGGGTAATTGTACAGTCCGGGGGGGGATCAACTAATGGGAGGTATTTTATTGCGGCTAGTTGAATTCCCCCCTAATATTAGTGTACCATGGTAAATGTATAAAAAATTTAAATGGAAAAAAACCCCCGTCATTTTACGAAATGGTGTGCGTGAGAGTAAGGGGGTACCAGAAAATAAACGAAAAATTACATTTCACTAAAACCAATGAGCGTAACTAGGATGACTGGCAGGAGACCAGGCAGACTGAAGCACAAATTCCATTACACGCACGCTTCAGCTACTAGAACAATAATATTTCACATACAGACGGTGACAGGCATTCAATGTGGGGGACTTTCCGCATGAAATAAGTGCTTGGCCTCTCCGGCATAGCGGAGTCACATCGATAATGGACATTTACCTTTTTCCAGTCCTCTGATGGAATGTAATCTTCATCATCCTCAGACTCTTCTTCTATCTCATTATCTGGGAAAGGACATTTCCGTTAAACTCCCTGACGCCAGCGCAGAACAGCCCGTTAATCACAGAGACTGGAGCGCGGAGAAGCGCCGACGAGTGGAAGATCACTTACTGGCGTCAAAGTACTTGCAGCGACGCGGACGGATAACTTCTTGTGCGTCTTGCGCAGAAGATGGTGCCGGGTCGTCATTAGAAGACAGGGTCTCATCTTCCTGAGCAGAGGAATCTTTAATGGTTTCATCCTGACAATAATAAAATAGATCCATGCACGCTGTAAGCTCACTATAAACAGGAAAGCATCCCGCAACACTCAGCGGCGTTTGCGCTCTGACTGTCGTGGAACTACATGTCCCAGGAAGCACATCAGGACGTGTAGTTTCCCCGCAGCTGGAGGGCTGATCAGCAGCCGGTCGTCTACGTAGGATACAGGATGGGCCCTAGAGCAGCTCCCTACTGCAAAGAGGTTTGTTCACACAAAACTTGGTTTGAAATCTAATTAAAATTAAGTATTCATATACATTAATCCTGCATTAGCATACAGCTAGAAAATCTTAATTAGG
The DNA here is from genome assembly GCA_031769625.1 of Taudactylus pleione. Lineage (NCBI taxonomy): Eukaryota > Metazoa > Chordata > Amphibia > Anura > Myobatrachidae > Taudactylus > Taudactylus pleione. The sequence goes on along the minus strand of JAUIMM010000308.1, from coordinate 2,217,707 downwards.
GATTATTTTCCTCCTTCCGGATCTGCTAAACCAATATACAATACATACATATAATGCTACAGGGATTTAAACTGTAACCTGACAATCGCACATGTAATCCAGTTACATGCACCTTATTTTCGCCGCTACAGCCGCTGTTTCCATCATCATTATCTTCCTCCTCCTCCTCTTCCTCGTCCTCCTCCTCATCATCCTCATCCTCATCGTCTTCGTCCTCTCCGGGCAGCGGTACGGTGCTACCGTAACCGTACAGCCTCAGCAGCTCGTGTATCGGCATCTCACTTTCCTGAAATTAAAATCAGTCCTAGTAAAACGTATGGTCTTGGTGTATTTACACGAGAACGAGTTTTGACATATCCCGTAACATTCGCCCCATACACTGCCAGAGGTGTGCGCCGATTTTGCACCTTTTGCCAACATGCCGTTTATTCGTATATTTACGCCACACTGGTTGGACAGGAACCCCTCCCGCTTCCCCAAAGTAATATTTAGACAGTTTTCAAGACAGACAGGCCTTTTTGTTTTTGGTACCATAGTTGGGTCAATATCATTAGCCCTACATGAATATAAATGAACAAATTAAAATATATACTTCTCTAGTACCACTTTCACACATCCCGGCATTTAAATGCCGGGTGGGTTTGCCAGTGAAAGACTAACCCCCTTTTTACACAGGAAACGAAACTACCGTGTAAAGCAATTTAACATGGTAATTTGCAGATCAACACAGGTTTGGTTTTTTTTGTGTGAAAGGGTCAACCCAGGTCGAAATTGCCAGGTCTCCGACCCTAGTAAAAATAAGGGTTGGAAGCTCGGCAATTTCAACCCGGGTTGACTCTTTCACACAGAAAAAAACCCAGTGTTGATCTGCAAATTTGATTTTCTGTTTGAAAGGGGGGTAAAAAACAGACCCCAAATTTTATACTTAGGATAAAATAATTGTAACTTATACGGAAACCACTTTGTGCGTACTTTGAGGTTGGGCCTGTCTATGGGTGACCCTCACCGGACTGGAAGCAGATTGTCACCGACAAAGATAATCTATTGCGCTGACAAAATTAAATAGGACATTAATGGTCAAAAGCCTCCGCCACCAGCTCAAAAACTTCCCTGTGTACGTGATATTCTGATCTAGATTACCAAACCTGTATGATATTCCAAAAAATATTTATTCACTGTAATATGGATCTTTACAGTCATTCTCCACGCACCATTCCCCCCGGTGATCATGACCTGATCATAGATCTGGGACTGTCTGTGGGTGTCCCTTGCAATTATTCTATGTATTTATTTTATGCTGAGTACACAATAATAAAGTCATTTTCTGCTATATCTAATGGTCTATGTGTTTCCTGATCCCACCAAGGTTCCAGGGTATTGGCTGATACTTCCCTTGTTTTGGATGACCAGTCAGTCGGTGGGGATAAACTGATTACTCTCCACCTAGCGATTCTCCCAAGGGTTACAAAAGTGGGCAAGATGCTTCCACTTAATCTTTAAGCAGATGGACCAAGGCTGATTAGGAAGGAATACTCCAGTTATAGCCAATCTCGTTGACTGGTCCAATAAGAGAGTACGCCTCTCCAGGAAGGATGTAATTATGAGACCTCACAACCCCGACACTGTAATCCCAGCAATGGATTTAACATAGGCGTCGAAATACCGATTGTCCTCAGCCGGGGGTGAGTATACACTTATCCGGGGATAGGGGGAGGGGGGGGGGGCTTAGGGACCCTGGGGGGGACTTAGTGTTAGTCACCCCACTGGGGAAGGTTATGGTTAGGCGGCTTTTTTTGTTCAACATTTATTATTTTTTCTGGACTATATTATAAAGATTTAATTAAAACGCCATAATTGTAAAAATTTTCTGTGGTTTATATCGGTTTTTAGCAGGATGTGTGTCTGATGAATTATTATTTTTTCTGGATACTGTGAAGTTTTAACCAAATACTGAAATGATATTGGGAGTAATAATTTTGTAAACACTGTATCAACTATCGAATTATCAATTTGTGGTTTTCTTAAATACCTTTCGTTTGATACAATGTTCTGACACCGTCTTGTTTTTCTTTCTTTCATCTTGGTATAAACAGCCCTTGAGATGGGCAATATAATTGAATTTACTAACCAGACATCATCTTTGACACTAATCATCTAGACCAGTGGTGGTTATTTTCATATAGTAAATCAGTTTATCGGTATGACACTTTTTTTCTCATAAACAAGCACCAGTCAATAATAAAGTCCCAACTGACAGACTACACATATATATATATATATATATATATATATATATATATATATATATTACATGAGATTCGATCCATGTTTTTAATTGTTATTGTTATAATATGTTTTTTTTTATTTAATTTTTAGAGTATTTTTTCTTTATATTGTCTCTTTCATATATATTTATTAAATCTTTTTTATACTGACCAGCGCCTATATATTCTTTGTCTGTATGTTCTTTGATTTATGGGAATCCAGCAATTTTCCCATCTATATAAGGGCTGCTGTCAGCCATTTTGGATATCGAACATTATACATATTTGATGATTTTTTGAGTCTCAATTACCATCTTTATAGGCTAGCCCCCATAGATATTCGTTTTTTGGTTGTGTCACCCCAAAAAACGCCTTTGAAATTTGGGACAAAAATTACAAAAGTGGGGAGGACAACTTCAAAAACTAGCAAAATAAGCTTCTGGGGGTGCACTAACAAGGGGCCAAGTGTTTTTGGGATTGCAGGTACATGTATGCAGGAGGAATTTCACTTTTTCTAAAACTTCACTTTACAGACATTAAAATATGCTAGCACCCATTTTCAAGCACCCCAAATATGATGGGACTACTTATTTTCACCAAAACATACTGCTTTATGCCACTCTTCACCACTTTTGCAAGGACGCTAATAACAAGGATTTTAAACAACTTCAGTACCCCAATTAGTTTTATTAGGGTTATTGGAACACTTTGATCCCCAATGTTAGTGCATCTTATTGGGGGGGTTCAGCATAATTTCCCCAAGTCTGACAGTACTTTCCGCCTGTTCTACATTCGCCGCTTGCGCCTGTTTAGGAATTGAATACGGCGGAAAGCAGGGACGCGCAGGGTAAGTTTTCGCGTCCAAAACATGCTATGTAGACGAGAAGTCGGGCAGGTGAACTTTTTCGCTGATGCAAAACTAACTGAATACGGACCATAGATAGAGCATATACTATATATATATATATATATATATATATATATATATATATATATATATATATATATATATATATATACACACACACACACACACACCTATCCATATCCATCAATAACAATGGATGATTCTCCCAGTGGATCACACAGAAACGTAGAGGGGCACAACTTAGGTGCCTGCAGTATGAGGCACTGCCAGGGCACCAGCTCCATTGGTGCAAGGGGCACTGTGTACATGGAATACATGTAAATAATGGAGCTGTGGTGCCACTCATGCTAAATCCTGCCCTACTAATGGTGACAATCACCCAACTGACCGCTGCCAGCGCTGTGCCTGAGTACACCCACGCAAGGAATTCTCATCCAACATTCTTACAGCTACAACCACCAAGATCGCCAGCCAATCCAATTTTAAGTGCAAACATCTTTCAGCCCAGCTGCGCCCATACAGAAACCTGCACATGTACCATCGTCCCCTAAACCTGCACATGTACCATCGTCCCCTAAACCTGCACATGTACCATCGTCCCCTAAACCTGCACATGTACCATCGTCCCCTAAACCTGCACATGTACCATCGTCCCCTAAACCTGCACATGTACCATCGTCTCCTAAACCTGCACATGTACCATCGTCCCCTAAACCTGCACATGTACCATCGTCCCCTAAACCTGCACATGTACCATCGTCCCCTAAACCTGCACATGTACCATCGTCCCCTAAACCTGCACATGTACCATCGTCCCCTAAACCTGCACATGTACCATCGTCCCCTAAACCTGCACATGTACCATCGTCCCCTAAACCTGCACATGTACCATCGTCCCCTAAACCTGCACATGTACCATCGTCCCCTAAACCTGCACATGTACCATCGTCCCCTAAACCTGCACATGTACCATCGTCCCCTAAACCTGCACATGTACCATCGTCCCCTAAACCTGTACATGTACTATCGTCCTATAAACCTGTACATGTATTATCGTCCCCTAAACCTGCACATGTACTATCGTCCCATAAACCTGCACATGTACTATCGTCCCATAAACCTGCACATGTACTATCGTCCTATAAACCTGCACATGTACTATCGTCCTATAAACCTGCACATGTACTATCGTCCCATAAACCTGCACATGTACTATCGTCCCATAAACCTGCACATGTACTATCGTCCTATAAACCTGTACATGTATTATCGTCCCATAAACCTGCACATGTACTATCGTCCCATAAACCTGCACATGTACTATCGTCCCATAAACCTGCACATGTACTATCGTCCCATAAACCTGCACATGTACTATCGTCCCATAAACCTGCACATGTACTATCGTCCTATAAACCTGTACATCCTGCAGATTCTCCATTTAGCATAGAATTCCTAGGAGATATTTTTACACAGATCTCGTATCCTAGATTTGATCTTTATTAACTACAGACATCAATTGAAAATTACAGTTGTGACGTTTCAATTAAAACACCTTCAAGATAACTTGATTAGTTGTTATCTTAAAGCAAATAGCTGATAGTGTAAAGGCATATGGATCTACAAGTCAGGATTAGTAGCTTTCTTTTTCATGTAAGCCGTGTGTGCGCGTGTGTCCTATGTTGTGGGTGTTTTGTGTACTCATTGGAGTCCAGACATTTAAATTGTACACTTGTTTTAACCACTATTATTAAAGTATGATTTGTACCCATTTTACATAACGTCAAATATTATATCTGGGATGCCCCCACCCCCCAGTAACTCTTCCCTTTGTGTGGTAAAACTATATTGCTGCATAGTCCATCAGGGATGCAATTGCATTTCAGCAATTAAGCTTGCTCCCAAGGATTGTGCCCCCTTGCCCAAGTCAGGGCCCTCCCGCCATGTATATGATGGCAGAGCAAGGAGGGGGCAGTGGGATAGCGCTGTGAACAAGCATGCTGACAATAGGGGCGTCCCAATACCAGTGGGCACATTACATCATGTCACGTGACTGTGGTTGCTATGGCTGTCACATGACACACACAGAACAGCGAATCATTAAAAGCAGCTTGCAGAAAAGAAAAAAGTTCTGAAAGCTAGGCCAACATGGGTACGACATTTCCACTAGCCCTGGCAGCAAACAGGTTAACAGATTCCCACTCACCCTTTCCAGGTGCTCAATCTCCGTGCTGAAATTCACCTCCCCCTCCATTAACTCTTCCTCCTCCAGCGTTCGCTCATCGTCAAACTCATGAACTAACATGTCAGCCGATGGGTCGAACTCGTGGTCGTCGGACGCAGCAGAGCCTCCTGGACACAAATGAAAGAAAGTACAGTTTTGCATGGAGGTCCAATTAACCATTAAGCATACTATGACCACCGTACAGTCCAGGTTTTAAGGATATCTGTGCTTGAGCAGACATGTCTAAATTAATAGGTACTATTTAAGCCACCTGTGCTCAAGCATGGATTATCCTTAAAACCAGGACAGTCAGGATAGGCTCCACCTATCTGAAGTTCAGTGATGCTCCCCAATCTCCTCACTGCAGGAAACATGCAAGCTGTATGGAGAGCCTGAAGCATTGGCAGGGTCACTGAACCCGCTGGATTGGGTGGAACCTCCGATCTCAGGTACGGACTATTTTGGATTAATAATTTGACGGTCGCCACCGGAAACTGGGATTTCTGTTTGAGGTGGAATTAGATTTTTACCAGTACTAAGAACATTATTTTGAATTATAGGCTGCAATAGAATAAACATTTTTACGCCAAAGCTGCTTTAAATTGCCCCGTCACCTATAGAGCCCGACACTCATGCCTTGGCGATATCCGTAACTCCCAAGGAACGGATAGGCTGCCAGCTGATTGGCTGCTTCACAACACATAGGACTCTTGGCTCTTCACCCTTGGCCCTCCAGCTGCTGTGGAACTACACATCCCAGCATGCCTTGCCACCGTTTTGATATAACAGCATGCTAAAACTGTGGCAGGGCATCCTGGGATCTGTAGTTCCATAGCAGCTGGAGGGCCAAGGTGGAAGACCCCGGTAGGTGATCGACATGCTTTAAATAAATGTCCACGAGTTGGCATTACACATACTACCCCGCCCCAGCTTATCTGGAACATACTCATGGTCAGCTAACTGCGGAAATTCTCCTGATTTACTTAGAATAGATTATCAGGTTTATCTTTCTCAGGAAAATGTGGGCATCCTATCACAACAAAGAAAGGACTTTTTATTTATTTTTTAAATCAGGTATTATTAATTGAAAGGTTTATCAGATACACACAAACCCCAAAAAGAACAACAAGTAGCAGATTTAAAGAAAAAAAAAACAAAGCAAAAACAATCATGTAACAATAATCGCAGCCTGTACAGACTGTAATAATAAAAGTTAGCGGATAGAAGTAACAGTGGTAAGAACTGATAAAAAGGAGTTACATTGAATCATAAAAGCCAAAAATATGAGATATGGTAAGAACTTACCCTTGTTATCTCTATTTCTACGAAGTCCATAGGGTTCCACAGGATACCTTGGGGGTATAGGTGTGACGTCAGTCGCAGGGCACCAAAGAGTTAAGCTTTCAGCCTCCCAGGATGCACTAGGTCCCCCTCCTATACCCCGCCCCCGGGCCAAGGCACCTCAGTTAGTTACCAAGCCATAGGCCGGAGGAGGAGAAGGAAGAGAGAGAACAAAGATCTGGACACATACAAGAATCACATTCTCACCAGAGGGAGACGGAAAACCGGTGACCAGAGCAAAGCCCATCTGCAGCACAGGTGCGACAGGGCGGGAGTCCTGTGGAACCCTATGGACTTCGTAGAAATAGAGATAACAAGGGTAAGTTCTTACCATATCTCATATTTTCTACTTCAGGGTCCATAGGGTATCCACAGGATACCTTGGGGATGTCCCAAAGCAGTATCCTTTAAGGGTGGGGACGCTCCTGTGCAGAAAGGAGAATCCGCCGCCCGAAGGAAGCATCCTGAGAGGCGAAGGTGTCAAACCTGTAATACCTCACGAAGGTATGGACAGAAGACCACGTAGCAGCCTTGCAGATCTGAACTGCCGAGGCACCACGTCGAGCTGCCCACGAAGGACCCACAGACCTAGTGGAATGAGCCTTCAGAGAAGGAGGGACCGGTAGGCCTTCATGAAGATAAGCTTCAGAAATAGCCATACGGATCCAGGCTGCCAAAGTTTGCTTTGAAGCAGGCCAACCCTTTTTACAGAAGCCATAGAGGACAACAAAGCGTCCAACTTCCTAAACAAAGAAGTGCGGTCAACATAAGTCCTTAAGGCCCGCACAACATCCAAAGAGGCCTCACCCACGGAAAGACCCGGTGAGTTAAAGGCCGGAACAACTATTTCCTCGTTAACATGAAACTGGGAAACAACTTTGGGAAGAAACTCGGGCCGAGCGCGGAGCACTGCCCTGTTCCCATGAAAAACCAAGAAAGGGGGTCTACAAGAAAGAGCCCCTAACTCAGAAACACGTCTGGCTGAAGCAACGGCCAGAAGGAAAACAGTCTTAGCTGTTAGCCATTTAATATTAACTGAGCCCAGTGGTTCAAACGGCGGTCCTTGGAGAGCCCTCAGGACCACAGCCAAATCCCAAGGCGCCACAGGTGGAACAAAGGGCGGCTGAATACGGAGAACACCTTGCATAAAGGTGCGCACATCCGGGATTGTAGCAATCCTACGGTGAAACCAGACAGATAGGGCCGAAACCTGTACCTTCAAAGAAGCAAGGCGAAGCCCATGATCTAGTCCCGCTTGCAGGAAGGCGAGAATCCGAGACAGACGAAACTCCCGCGGTGCATAACCTCTCGGTCGACACCACTGGAAGAACGTATGCCACACGCGATGGTATATCCTCGCGGAAGACGGTTTCCGAGCTCGTAACATGGTACGCACCACAGAGCTGGCAAACCCCCAGGACCTCAGCATGGCCGTCTCAACAGCCACGCCGCCAAAGACAGCCGAGTCAGGTCCGGGTGAAGACAAGGACCCTGAGACAGAAGGTCCGGTCGTAGCTGCAACCGCAGAGGACTGTCCACGGACAGACCCTGAAGGTCTGAGAACCAGTGCCGTCTGGGCCACGCGGGAGCTATCAACAGGAGCGTCCCTCCTTCCTGTTTGAATTTCCGGATTACCCGTGGAAGAAGGGAGACCGGAGGGAACAGGTATGCGAACCTGAACGTCCACCGGACGGACAGAGCATCCACCAGAGACGCCCCTTCGTCTCTTGTGCGAGACCCGTACACCGGCCACTTGTTGTTGTGCCGGGACGCCATGAGGTCGATTTCTGGAAGACCCCACCTGTCCACCAGTAGTTGAAAAACGTCCGGGTGCAGGGACCATTCCCCTGGATGAACGTCCTGGCGACTTAGAAAGTCCGCCTCCCAATTTAGCACTCCCGGGATGAAGACCGCTGATATGGCCGGAAGATTGCGCTCCGCCCAAACCAGGATCCGAGAGACCTCTACGAGAGCCGCCCGACTGCGAGTTCCTCCTTGCCTGTTTATGTAGGCCACGGTGGTAGCATTGTCCGACTGGACCTGCACCGGGTGACCCTGGAGAAACCGCTGTGCCTGCAGGAGAGCATTGAAGACCGCACGGAGTTCCAAGATATTTATTGGAAGCTCCGCTTCTGTCGGTGTCCACCTGCCCTGGAACAAGTGTGGACCCGAAACTGCTCCCCAGCCCCGAAGACTGGCGTCCGTTGTCAACAGGACCCAATTTGGAACCCAGAACGGACGTCCCTTGTTGAGGTGGGTCGTCTTTAACCACCACGCAAGGGACAGGCGAACCTCCGGGGTGAGCACAATCGTCTGGAACTTCAGAGACTGAGGCAGCCCGTTCCACTTGGACAGGATCAGGTGCTGCAGAGGTCTAGAGTGAAACTGGGCGTATTCCACCATGTCGAACACCGACACCATGGAGCCCAGTAACCTCATCGCCGAGTGTAAGGACACCCGGCGGCTGTGCAGACAACTGCGCACCCTTGACTGTAAAGCAGAGATCTTGTCCTCCGTCACGAAGATCCTTTGCTGTCCCGAGTCCAATAAGGCTCCAAGATGCAGAATCCTCAGAGACGGGATTAGAGTGGACTTCTGCCAGTTGATTAGCCAGCCGTGCCGTTGCAGCAGTGCAATGGTCAGGTCCAAGTGGCGTAACAGGAGCTCTGGAGATCCTGCCACCAATAACAGGTCGTCCAAGTACGGCAACATGCGGACTCCTTGCAGCCGCAGAGAAGCCGCCATGACCGCCATAGCGTCCTGTATGTCCAATGACACCATGTAGTCCCCAGGTTCCAGCGCCAGAATGATGGACCGTAGGGTCTCCATCCGAAACTTCGGGACCCGCAAAGACTTGTTGAGTGCTTTGAGGTTGAGAATCGGACGATATGACCCATTGGGTTTCTGTACCAAAAATAGATTTGAATAGAAACCCTGGCCCCTCTGGGAGAATGGAACAGGCACTATAACTCCAGCCTGGAGCATAGTGTGCAATACCTTCCGCAGCTCCGTAGCCTTGTTCCGGTCTGATGGTAGACCCGTGGTGAAGAATCGAGCCGGGGGTCTGTGCCGGAAGGAGAGGGCGTACCCGTGAGAGACCACCTCCAGAACCCAAGTGTCTGTCGTAGTGAACGACCAACCCCCGGGAGAACTGCAGCAGGCGGCCTCCCACCCTGGGATCCCCCAAGGGGAGACCCGGACCGTCAGGCCGCAGGCTTGTCATCTGGCTTGGGGGCCGGACGTCTGGTACTCCATGCCTGTTTCCGGGGCTTAATCGATTTCTTAGGGCCAGCCTGTCGAGGAAACGACTGTAGTTTGGGCCTGCCCTGGGCCCTAGATGACCGAAAGGACGATGGTCCAGAACCAGAAGGAGCAGCGGCCGACGGGAGACAAGCAGATTTGGCTGCCGCCAGCGTGGCCACAATCTTATCCAGATCCGGACCGAAGAGAACTTCTCCGGTAAACGGCAACGCTTCCAGACCTTTCTTGGATCTGCGTCCGCCTTCCAGGATCGCAGCCACAAGGTGCGACGAGCAGCTACCTCTGCTGAAGAAATTCTAGACACCAGAGTACTAATGTCTAGAGCCGCCTCGTTGATGTAGGTGGCCGAATCACGGAGATTGCCAATCAACTCCGCTTATTCGGCCGGACAGTCGGATTCAAAAGAAGCCTCTAATGAATCCGCCCAGCGCTCCATCGCTCTGGCAACCCAGCAAATGGCCATAGCCGGCCGTGCTGCCCCCCCTGCAAGGGAATAAGCGGACTTCAGGCAGATTTCTACCTTGCAGTCCGTAGCATCCTTAAGGGAGGACATGGATGGCATTGGCAATGTGGCACTACGGACAAGACGGGTCACGTGAGAATCCACCTGTGGAGGGGATTCACACTTAGCAAAATAATTATCCGCGAACGGATAAGCCACCGCCAGGCGTCTCTGCGGCTGGTATCTTTTGCCAGGTTGTTTCCACGCCTCCTCTAAATGGTCCACCAACTGACCCGAAAGAGGAAAGACTGTGGCATCGCCCTTCACATCTTTGAAAAAGGCATACTTAGATTTAGCCGCTGGGGGAACTTCGTCCTCAATCACCAAGGCTGTGCGGACCGCCCGAATAAGTCCAGGAATATATACTTTGGACTTAGCATCAGCGTCCTTAGTATGGAAAGGTTCCTGATCGTAAGGATCCAGAATCTCCCCATCATCAGACGTCCCTTCGTCATCCTCATAAGGAGCGGACAGAGACGCCACCGGCCTTTTATGAGGCCGCATCACAGACTCCCCTTGCAACACATCCGACAAGTGCTGTAAAGAACTCGTCAGGGAGTTAACCCACGCTGGCTCCTGAGAACCCGGGAGCGGGGAAATAGGGAGACTGTGGGGTACCACCAATTGTCGTGGGAACCCCTGCATGGGTGACGACACCACAGACTGCTGGGACAAACCCATCGGAGTAAACGCGGGCTGCGGAGCTAACTGGCCCACTAAAGCTGTTAACGCCTGAGCGAAACAAGCCCAGGGCGGCTCCTGTACCGGTGCTGTAACCGTAATAGGCCGCGCCATGGACAAACACTGCCGGCAAAGGCCCTCCGCGCTACCCTCCCCCTCCGCTAACGGTACTTTGCACGTGGTACACTGTAGCCGGAGGGGAAAATCACTTTCAGACATGATGGCACCACGTATGTGACCTCTCTCACCAATTAAGTATTAAATAGGCGAGAGACCACCCTGCAGCACCGCACCACAAGGGCTTTAGCAGAAAGAACAGGGACAGTAATAAAGCTGACAGTTTAGAGAAGAATAGTTACAGGCAGCGCTAGCACAGTCACATACAATGCAGAGAAATAACAATTCCTGCACTAACAGCGCTGATCACTCAACTACACAGACACAGGGCCTGGTAGGACACAGCGCTGCATACACAGACCTGAGCCACAGCGGAGGAGAGGTATGCGGGGGGACCCAGACCACGATGCTTCCTTCCAGACTTCCAGCAGCGTTCACCATGCGTTGCAGAGAAGATGGCCGCCGAGGAGCAGAGAGAAGCTGGCCTGGGGGAGGAGCGCTGACACAGGACCAGTCAGCACAGTGCAGAGAGGGCTGTGTGCAGCGGGGGAGGCGCCGGCTGTGAGACAGGGAAGGCGCGCTCCCCTGGCATGCATTTAACCCCTGGGACGCCGCAGCGCTACCGCTCTGCTGCGGTCCGCTGTCCCAGGGGGTAGTGGAAGCGCAGGTTGGTCGCCTGGCTCCACGCTGCAGCCAGTCCCCAGGGAGCCCCCTGCCTGGGGACTTAGGACCATGTGATCAGCGGGGACCCACCGCGGGACCCCGCTGCTTACCTCTGTCCCCCTTGAATCCGGCCATGGTCCGGAGCATCTGGGGTCACCGCTAGCTGTGACCCCAGACGCCCACCAGCATCCCCGGATCAGTACCGGCGTTCTGGTACCGGCGGGGTGTAGGGAAGACAGCATGGACGTCAGGACTGACTGTCCATGCTGTTCATCCAGATGTGCAGCCACAGCTGCATGAAGAAAAAGCTTCAGGGGCTCTTCTAGCCCCCACTCCAACAGGTGCACCCGACTCCGGCCGGGCACCAAACTAAACTGAGGTGCCTTGGCCCGGGGGCGGGGTATAGGAGGGGGACCTAGTGCATCCTGGGAGGCTGAAAGCTTAACTCTTTGGTGCCCTGCGACTGACGTCACACCTATACCCCCAAGGTATCCTGTGGATACCCTATGGACCCTGAAGTAGAAAATATAGAATAAGGAAAGAAACAAAACCAAATAAATAAAGACAACAAACGCCAAGGCGGCACGATATGAAAGCAATGCACGTATAATGGGGTAACTGTTGGATACGGTGTGTGTGTGTGCGCGTGTGCGTGTGTGTGTGTGTTGCGATGTAGACCAAATCGAGAATTACACCAGCGATCTCATATCCTGTCATAATTGGAAATGGCATTTCTGTGTGTATATATAAATAGGGCTCATGATTAGGGACTTCATTAACAAGTGTTCTCCGCTTAATAATATCTGAAGGTTCAGGATCAAACCATGTTCTAGCTATAATAACTTTGGCCAAGCAAAGGGGATGTAGTCTGAAAGCCGACGGTCTAAAAGCCAACCGCCGGCTTCCAGACTACTTAATCCCGGCGAGGGTTGAATGACAGGCGTCTAAATCTAGACACAAGTCATTTTACAGACGCCGGGAGACGGCCACCCCGATCGAAGTGATGCCGGGCGCCACGGGTTTCGGGTTAGGTTTAGGGCTCCCGGTGGGGGGGACTTAGAGTTAGGCACCCCCCCAGGAGGTTAGGGTTAGGATATGGGGAGGGAGGAGTTTATACTTACTTTACTTAAAGGTTGGGATGATCCTCTGTGTGCGTGAGGAGGTTGCAGAAGCTGTGGTGCAACCCTGCGGGGAAGCAGAGGCTGGGGGTGCTCCGCTGTGTGAGTGGGGGGTTGGGGGGTATAGAAGCTACAAGGGAGGGGGGATTGGGTAAGGGCTGGTTATGTATTGGGCCCAGGGCGGGTAGAATGTGAATGCAGGCTGGGTATAATATACTGGCATTTTGGGCTGGTTACCAGCACTCATTGCTCTGTATAAGTTACTATGCTGTTTCCCTGCAGTGTGCAGAACATTACCCCTAATCTTTTCTGCATGACTCACGTTTAGTTATAAAATTGCTTTCAGATTACCCAAAAGCCGCCATAAATAAATCATCTTCCCTGAACTTCTTTAATGAAGTCATCTAATAATGTATGGACTTTTGTTCTGGGTATAACATAGAATGTATTCTCATGTACATAGACATAATGCAGAAAGGAAGATGGCAGTGTACGTTACCTGGGCTTGCGTTCCCAAGAGAAGGCTGTAAAGGAAAGTAAATGTTATTAGGCTGAGATGTATCTGCAATAACGGGAACGTTACACACAATGACTGACAGCTAGGAAACAAAGTAGGACACACAGCAATAACATTGTAACACCGTTCAGCAAATCAGTGTTTCTACAGTAATTCAACTCACATGCGCTATATACTGTATAATGTTATTCCCAAAAGCAGGTTCCGATTTACCAATGACAGAGAGGACACGCACGGACCGTCGGAATCCCGAAGGCAAGGAGCGGGGTTAGGGGGAGGTTTAGTGTTAGGCACTGAGGGGGGAGAGTTAGGTTCAGGCACCGGGGAGGGAGGGTTAGGATACCTACTGACAGGTGTCGGTATCCTAACCCTGTCAGGATGACGGCGTCGGCATCCCGTGCAGAAAGGAGGGCACTCTCCAACTTGTGGCATAAAGCAAGAACGTTTATTTCACCTCATCAGACAGTTTTTCTTGCTCATCAAATGTATCAGACCCTCGCTGGATCCTTTTTCATCATCACAATAACCATTATAGATGAAGACAGGAGACTACATACACCAATTTGTGAATTAGGATTAAACACTGTTGAAGAAAACCAAACACTGCACCCCAATATAAGAACAACATTCCAAACGTGATCAGGTAGTCGCAGCATCATACCCTGGGGCCAGGGACTATGAATTCTGGGTTGTACCAGCAAATCCTATAGTGTCAGAGTATTTGTGCATGAACACGACAGAATCGCACAGCGAGACAATGACCATAACCACAAGTCACTCTGCCAGTACAAACTGGCAGAAGCAGAAAAAGTTTACGTCTTGGAGCGGCCAAGTCAGAATCTAGACCTTAAACCAATAGAGATGTTGAGGTAGGTGCACCAACATCCAATCTGTAAGGAGGAAGGGGGCACAATGCCAATGTGAGGGACTGAGCTACGAATGCCAATGTTTGGATGGAGCAATTGCTGCCCAAGGGGAGGTCACACCAGTTACTTGAGTCCTAAAATTCTGCATAGTGGGAAATAAATTTGGTGCAATGTGCTGCGGGGGCATTTCCGCAGTCTGGCTGCGCGCATATCATCAGCCAGTTCCGGTAGTGCCGACATCGCAAGTTTTCCCTCGCACCGCATAGATACTTGTGCTGGAGGGATGCGATGTTGATGGTGGGGATTGAATTTTGCGTTACTTTATCTATTCGGTTGTCCATCTGAGATAGAAAAAATAAAATGTGTATGTATGTATATATATCTATATCTATCTCACATATATATGAACCGGCACTCTGCTGGCACCAACTAGAACTGGCTAGGGTGCCTTCCTCTTGGGGAACAGGTGCCCATACGTAATCCAATAAGAATAAACAGGCGGCACTCCCAGGCTGGTGAAAAAACGACTGCATTAGCAATCGATGTTTCGGGGCGTTTCACCACTTCATCAGGATGAATATTGACTCTTTGCACAAACTTAATGTAATGGTCAATAAAAGCCTATGGCCCGTATTCAATTTGGAGGGAAAAGTCCCTTGCCAGACTTTTCGCCGTCATCGGAGGTTTTGGGTGCGGAAAAGTATCACGCGCCTCCCCACTTAACCTTGTAATCAATTCCAAATTGGCGAAAAAGGGACCCGGCAAGAATGAAATGAGCAAAAAGTGATGTCATTTTTGGGGAAATCAGTCTGACACCCCCCAAAAGATGCTCTGACATGGGGGTTCACTATGGGTATCCCCGATTAGCTGTGTAGAAGGTATTTGGGGTCTTTGAATGGTCTCAATAGACGCTATTTAGCATCTTTGGGACAGTGGTGAAGAATAGCATTTAGTATTCCCATCATATTTGGGGTACATGAAAATGGTGCAAGCATATTTTAAAGTTGCTAAAATCAAGCATTAAAAAGAGTCAAAAACCACCTTCAGCAAGCACCTGCAATCTAAAATACACCTCCCTCTTACTTACAGACTCCCACAAAGGCTATTTCGCTAGTTTTTGCTTTTGTACCCCCGCTTTCATTTTTTTCGCCCACTTTTTCAAAGTGCTTTTTTGGGGTATCTTGTGGGGTTTTCATAGCGTTTTTGACGCAATTAGCATCAAGGGGGGTGGCCACAATTTTGTACCCCAAAACCCCAATTCTGCATTTTTTACGCCGGGCACCCATTGGTGATACTTTTCCACTGGTTACAAGGCGCAAACTTTTTGCACCGGTGAAAAGTTGGACAAATTGAATACGGGGATAAATGGAATCGGAGAAAATGACATCATTGGCGAAAAAGTTTCGCCGAAAACGGCTTTTTCACTCCAAATTGAATACGGCCCTATGACACTTATGAAATGCCTGTAATGTTACGTCAGTATACCATAGCACCATCTGACAAAAAGGTATAAATACACTGAAGCAGCAAACTTTGTGAAAAACAATACTAGTGTCATTCTCAAATCTTTTGGCCGGGAAGCCGACAGACGGAATCCCGACTGTCTAATCCCGGCATGGGCTAAATGACAGGCTTCATTGTACCTACGCCGGGAGCCCGACACCTGGCTTACTGATCAAAGGTAACCCGGGGGGGACTTAGGGTTGGCACCCCCCCCCTCGGGAGGTTAGGTTAGGGGAGGGGGGGGGTTAAGCACCCCCCCCCAGGAGACTTAGGTTTAGGCAGCGGGGAATGGGGGGTTAGGTTTAGGCACTTAGAAGGGGAGATTAGGGTTAGTTTATACTTTATACCTTAGTGCAGTCAGGATTTTTACCCATGTCGGGCTGCCGCTGCGGCCAGCGGTAAATCATAGCGAACCTTTTTGGCCACGGCAGTGGGTGTATATGTATATCTATTCATTTATATAGTATGAACTCATATCTTCTGCAAGCGCTGGGTATTGTTACGGTTTACCCTACACTCAGGGAAAGGAGTATCCCTGCTTATTTTGCAATCGCTGCTACTGTGAGATTTTCTAAGTGATAAGCGCAGCCTAAACGTTTCTTTTATGTTCTGACATTTTTGT
This sequence comes from Taudactylus pleione, assembly GCA_031769625.1. NCBI lineage: Eukaryota > Metazoa > Chordata > Amphibia > Anura > Myobatrachidae > Taudactylus > Taudactylus pleione. The sequence continues at coordinate 2,201,160 of JAUIMM010000308.1, read as the reverse complement.
ACATGCGCAGTAGCAAAAAAAAGTCATTAGCAGACACCTGCAACGTCACGTTCTACTGTCCCAAGGCAACAGAAATGGAGATCGTTATCAGATCATATAATCAATCGGGGGAACTCTATGTAAACAAACTCTGGATGGAGTATTCATGTAATTCCATAGGTCAATACTGAGCATGCTGTGATTGAGGATTTCACACCCTGTCGATCGATAATCTGAAGTACTCACTTGGCAATAAGGAGACTGATTATATTGATGACATCTAAATGACAGTTCTGGATCCTCAAAGCCATTCACAGATAATACTGACAGTCTGATACGTTACTAGGAAATCCTATGACAAGCTCCACTAATAAAACCACCCTAAATTCCATGCACACATAGCGTAAACACAAAGGGGCACTTTACTTTCTGTTTCCCTTTATGGCCAGCAGAAATTCTTCAGACAAATTCCAAACGTCACGTTCCAAATGTGAAACGTGACAGAATCAGCTGGATGAGGAAGTAATTCTGCTGGTAAAGGACCAAAATGAAGTTTAGTATAAAACACATTAAGGCTGGCCACACACCTAAAGATTTTCTGTCTAACCATCCAACTAGTTGATTGGTTGGAATGAAAATCTGGTAAGGTATGAAAGCAAATGACAATCAGCAATTTGCTCCCAAACGCCAGAAAATGGACAAAAACTGTTTGAACAAATTGTTTAGATCAAACATTTAACAAATTTGTCTGACCGACCATTTTCATCTGTTTTCTGGCATTTAGGAGCAAATTGCTGATCACCAGTTACTCCCATACATTACCAGATTTTCATTCCAACCAATCAACTAGTTGGATGGTTGGACAGAAAATCTTTAGTCTCCATAATGGGCAGGTGGAGGGGGCACCGTGGCAGACTCAAGATTAGTGGGCACCCCCAGAGGAACAATCAGCAGGGATCCAGACAGTGGGATCTATCACATAGGAGTGTCGGGTGCAGGGCTGTGGATATCACAGGCAGCGTTGTGGCCAGGAGTGTGTGGTGGGGTTCTGTCATAAAAGTGACGTTTGGGTGCAGGGACGGAAGAATTATCCCAGTCACAAACAGATTAATAGTAGGGGGCCATGTGCAAGGTGGTACCTGTCAGACAATGAGTGTGCTGTGTGCATGGGTATCAGTCACAGACAGTAATTGAAGCAGGACAGTGGGTGGCCATCAGGTACAGACAGTAGGGGGGAAAGGTGTGCAAGCGGAGCCAGGTGCAAGGGGATTGAGTCTTAAACGGTGGTGGGGGAAGCAGATGAATCAATTAGGGCCGGGGACAAGTCAGGGACAGGGGGGCCGGGTGCAGGGGGCTAGTCGGGGACAGCGGGGGGGGGGGGGGGGGTACAGGGGCAAATGTCAGGGACAGTGGGGGAGGTGAGTGCAGGGGCAACAATCAGGGACAGCGGGTAAATGGGTTATCAGTCAGGGCAGTAGGGTAAAGCAAGTGCAGGAGGCATCACATGGGCAGTGGGGGAAGGCGTGTGTAGTGGGCATCAGACAGAGGAAGTGGGGGAGGAGAGTGTGGGGGCATCAGACAGGGGAGACGGCAGGAGCGGGGGCATCAGACATGGGCAGTGGGAGGAAGTGGGTGCAGGTAGCATCAGTCAAGGATAGTTGGGGGAGTCGGGTGCAGGGAGCATCAGTCAGAGGCAGAGTGCAGAAGGGGAGCAGGGGGCATCGGTCAGGGGCACTGTGCAGGAGGCATTAGTCAGGGGCAGTGGGTGGAGTCGGTGCAGGGGGCCTCAGTCAGGGGCACTGTGCAGGGGGCAGTCAGAGGCACTGTGCAGGGAGTCGGTGCAGGTGGCATCAGTCAGGGGCACTGTGCAGGAGGCATCAGTCAGGGGCAGTGTGCAGGAGGGGTGCAAGGAGCATTAGTCAGGGGCAGTATGGAGAGGGCGGGTGCAGGGGGCATCAGTCAGGGGCAGTGTGCAGGAGGGGAGCAGGGGCCATCAGTCAGGGGCACTGTGCAGGAGGGGTGCCGGGGGCATCAGTCAGGGGCACTGTGCAGGAGGCATCAGTCAGGGGCACTGTGCAGGAGGAGTGCAGGGGGCATCAGTCAGGGGCACGGTGCAGGAGGCATCAGTCAGGAGCAGTGTGCAGGAGGCATCAGTCAGGGGCAGTGGCTTGATTATGGGGGGTGCAAGGGAGGTGGGAGATCCCGAGGGGGGATGCACGGGCAGGTGGACCCCCGGCACAGTTATACCCCCATGGCGGGAGGGCTCCAGCACTGATGATGGAAGGGAGCGGTTTCCCGCCCAGCCAGAAGAGAGAGCTCCCGGTGTGGCGGCCGGACCGGGACCCAGGAGGGGGCAGCTGAGGGGATGGGACCGGGGGTTCGGCAGCTGAGGTTCCCCCGCCCGTTGCTGGGGGGAGAAGTTTGGGAGCGTTGGAGCGGGCGGCAGCGGCAACAAGTGGTGATGGCGGGAGGGCTGGGCCCTGTGCCCGGAATGTGGGGAGCGTCGGAGGACGCAGGGGACGCTCCGGAACCGGGGACGGTGTATAGATTAGTTCACTCCTTACCTCCGCCATGTTCCCGAGCTGACGGGTCACATCGCGGGTCAGCGCAGGAGCCCGGATGGAGGCGGAAGCGACCAGAGCGGCGTCCGCCAGGGGGCGCAGCCAATCGGGTCGCAGCAGAAGGCGTGGTCTGGAGGGGGCGTGACTTTTGGCGGCAGTAGCTGGTGGGCTTGTCTGGAAAAGGAGGCGCGGCGCTGCGTCTCCATGGTGACATAGAACGCGTTATTCGGAAGCAGCTGCTGAGAACCGGGACCCTCAACATGTCCGGGCCCACGGGGCCCCGAGCCCGTCACCCCGGGACCAGCGTGTGAGTATCCCCCAGACCCTTGTGGCTGCTATATACAAGTGTACAAGATGTATAATACCCCTGCCCATCATACCCACTACTGAGGCATATAATACCCCTGCCCATCATACCCACTACTGAGGCATATAATACCCCTGCCCATCATACCCACTACTGAGGCATATAATACCCCTGCCCATCATACCCACTACTGAGGTATTATATAGTACCCCTGCCCATCATACCCACTACTGAGGTATATAGTACCCTCTGCCCATCATACCCACCACTAAGGTATATAATATCCCCTACCTATCATACCCACCACTGAGGTATATAATACCACCTGCCCATCATACCAACTGAGGTATATAATACCCCCTGCCCATCATACCAGCTGAGGTATATAATACCCCCTGCCCATCATACCCACACAGCCAGGTATATAATAGCCCCTGCCCATCATACCCACATAGTTATATAATACCCCCTGTCCATCATACCCACTGATGTAATATAATATCCTCTGACCATTATACCCACTGAGGTAATATATACCCCTGCCAATCACACCCACACAGCCAGGTATATAATACCCCCTGCCCATCATACCCAAACAGCCAGGTATATAATAGCCCCTGCCCATCATACCCACACAGGTATATAATAGCCCCTGCCCATCATACCCACACAGTCAGGTATATAACACCCCCTGTCCATAATACCCATAGGCTTCATGTTTATAATACCCCTGCCCATTACCAACACAGGTGTATAACACCACCTGCCAACCATACCCAGTTTTTCATCTGGCCACAGGTCCCACTGGCCGGTGGGCATGTCACGCCCCCCTTCCGCGGCTTGCCCATAGACCGATCCCGTACACACAGCACGATGGGCAGATATATCTGCAGATATATCTGCCATCGGCTGTGCAGCACAGCCGACGCAATATACCTGTAAATGACATCGTTCACAGATATATCACTGGTACACACTGGCCGATGGGCACCCGATATGTTGGCCGATCAATTGATTGGCCAATATATTTGCATTTGTGTAACACTACAAAATAATGTAAGACAAATACATGGTTTATAGACATTGCTGCATCCGTGATGGTAACACTGAAATATGCAGCAGGGCGGCAGCAACCAAAGGTTAGATGTCATTGTAGGGAGGATAAGATAGTGTAAGGGAAAGGAGAAGCACATGAGGGAAGAGGGCCCTGCTCGTGAGAGCATACATAGATACACCATTGGCTACATGTGACAGGGCCAATCACATGATATGAGCAGGGGAATAAAAGCAGCAGGAAGCCACAGACTGAATTATGTAGTGGAAGGAGCAGGGTCTCCCAGCAGCACAGAGCAATGATTAATACTTTTGTAAAACTGATTTAAAAAGACTGTAGTGTCAAATGAACTTCTATGTGAAATACATTTCATATATACTACTAGTTTAATACAGTATTTCTTCTGACCAGTGGTTGGTTTTGCTACAAGATTTCAGGTGCAAGTACAGGTCCTGCACAGGGGATCATTAAACATTGTACACTCACATCCTGCCATGCAAGTCCACAAACCACACCGCTGCACACAACTTCACCATACTTACCTACTCTCCAGAAATGGTCGGGAGCTTCCCAAAAATCGGGTGGCGTTCCCGACCACCCGGAGGACTAGTCAAGTCTCCCGGAACCGGCCCACACCCCCCACCCCGCCCCACACCCCTCCCTGTTGCCGCCCTCACTCCAGTGACTACCCACTTACTGCGCAAAAGTGGGAAGTTTGGGGGGCCGATGTTGTGTTTCACGCTGATTCGTGTAATAGTAGCCCCGCCCCCTGCTTTACAGTGCCTGTATTATCGGCTCTGTACAGTGGGGGGGCCACAATGACGCAGTTGAACCGACACGCCCCCCTGTACCACCCACCTGCTGTGACAAGAGACCCGACCAGGCTGCCCCCTCTCGGAGGGGGTAGCCTAAAAGTCGGTAGATATGAACTACACTATGTAGACAAAAGTGATTGGACACTGACAGCAAATAGATCTACAAGATTTTATTGACGTCAGTACTTTGTAGATCCACCACGTGCAGTGATTATAGCAGACGCCCTTCTTGGAAAACTGTCCACAAGTTCCTGGGCAGCAGCAGGCGGTATGTTTTGCCATTCCGTCCTAAGTACAGTGACCAACTGTGACACTGAGGGAGGACGAGGCGGCCTAGAACGCACCCGACGCTCCAATTCGTCCCAGAGATTCTCAGTGGGGTTAAGATTTATACTCTGAGCTGGCCAGCCCATCCGGATTACGGAATTTCCTGTATACCAGCCCAGCGTCGCCCTGGAAATATGACAGGTGGCATTGTCGCCCTGATAAAAACATTAGTAGTTTCTGTTAGAACTGCCACAGTTTATTGAGCACAGAGGGCCTGATTCAGATTTGCTCGCGAGCCCAAGTGCGCATGCGTACGACGGAGGCGGCTCCGTCGTGCGCATGCGCGAGACCCGAATAACGACGGCCAAGCCGTCGTTAAGGGTCTCGCACCAAAGGGGGCGTGCTATCGATGGTGATTGACAGCACGCCCCCTTTGGTGGGCGTGCCGGGGGCGTGGCTGCCCAGACGGAGGCGTTCCCGTGGGAACGCCTTCCGTCTGGGTTCAGCCCCACTGACATCACTAGTGATGTCAGTGGGAGTGCTTTTGGCTCTGATAGAGCCAAAAGCACTCCTGGGCTTGCGGCAGCGAGACCCTACCGCAGGGTCTCGTCGCAAGCCCGATGGTCTTGACCATCGCGACCATCATTTTGGCCGCTCGCTATAGCTGTGGGTGGTCACTCACAGCTATGCGAACGGCCAGACCGCTCCAAAAAGGAGCAGGGACGGCCCTGATTCAGAGCGAGCGCTCTGTCAGAGCGTCCGGCTCTGAATCAGGGCCAGAGTTCTTGATTGCATCTCTATACTTCTCAGAGTTAATGTGACCATGCATTACAACTAGTGGACCCAGGCCAAACCAGCTGAAGCACGGGGTGTCCAATCACTTTTGTCTGCATATTGTAAGATCAAGTGCAATCTCCCCACTGTCACATGCCATTCAACAGATCTGGAATCAGGGGAATTCCAGACATTTATCTTGGGCATATATTGGATCAGAAACATTATGCAAAGGGGGGGGGAGAATGAGGCTGTTGGCTCTCATTAATTGATTGTCTAATTTTCTCTTAATGTTTTGTCTCAGGCCTAAGATGGCTTCGCATGTGAAGAAGATCATCAATATATCTGGTTTCGTGACACAGAGTCGAGCGAACAGAAGCATGCAGGGTGCTTCCAGCAGAAGAAGCATTAGTGTCTATGGTGATGGCAAGATCATGGATAAATACTCTGTATCAAGTGGGAAGCAAACTGTGCCGGTCAGTAGAGAAATACAATATCACTATATGTACATGGGGTTTAGATTTACATACAATTTATTTCCCCTACTGGAGACATACAGTTACAGCTATTTACACTTACAGGGGCTGATTCCCAGTTGGAGTCATCGGCGCCTGTACCTGCGCCTACTGGCGCTTGCTCATGTTTGACTTTATACAAATACCGTTACAATGTCCGTCCCTGGTGTACATCCGTGCTTCCAAACATGCAAGGACTGAGACGCTCAATGTAAGCGTCCATAGACGCATAAATTCCGATTAGTGCATCTTTAGACATCATCGGTCGCACTGTTGGAACTATGGCAGGTGCGGTTTCTCCGTCCGAGTATGGCCGCCTATGTGAGTGACTGAGCATCTGTGTACGCAGCCACTTTCACCGAAACGGCAGCCACACTCCCATACCACGCCCATAAGTCGGAGCATCGCTGTGCATGCGCTAAGCCGCCTCCCACTACATATATAATACACTTCTCTGTGGGTGTATCTGATATTAGAACTGCCACTCTGCACGAACACCATCGGGACGCATGCGCGGTGAGACTTAGACGCATACGCAGAGGATAAGAAAATCGCCCCACTGCGTCCGACATCAGCACTGCGCAGGCATCAAGTTTCATTACTGCTGTGGCTCGCGGTGAGGATATTTTCACAAAGTGATAGACAGGTACCGTTTGTGGGCGGCAACGGGGGGGCTGGCGACTAAAACACAGGCGTGTCGCAACCGTCTTCTGAGCGTGTAACTGTGATCCCATGGGCAGTAAGAATGGCTCCGGCGTCTCATTTCCCGCGTGACAGTAGGGTCACTCAGAAGGCCAATTATCGACTGATCTGCGGCCAATGCTGCATCGCTTGGATTTGCCAAGCCGCCGGTGGGCGTCTCAATACAAATGCCGGCGACTTTGACATTTGCATATCTTCGCACAGCCGCTTCGTACAAATTCACAGCTTCAACGGCATTAGCGTACATCTATAAATGAGGCCCTTTGTCCAGACCGGCCACAGTAGGGACTTAATGAGTTTCTTTATGAGTTTGCCTGTCTTTAATGTCTAGTACAGTGGGCGGGGAACAGGGGTAAAAATGAAATTCCCGGGGGTAATGGACGGACAGCCGGGCATGCATATGAATCATTCTATAATATAGAATGATTCATATGCATGCCTCAGGGAGGCCCTAAGCCGGACGCCGCTGAGCTGTTATTACCAACGGGCGCCCGGCTCCTTCCCTGCAGCGCCGCGTTAGCCGGAGGCTGGAGTTCTCTTCTCTCCCATAGTTCAGAGGAGCAGCCGGGCGGACAGGACGGCGGCAGATGCAGGAGCGGGGATTAAGGTAAGTGGGTTTTTTGGGGTTTTTTAGTACAAGCGGCACTACAGGGGCACTATATGGGGGCACTACTACAGGGGCACTATATGGGGGCACTACTACAGGGTCATAACTATGGGGGCACTACTACAGGGGCATTATATGGGGGCACTACTACAGGGGCACTACTACAGGGGCACTACTACAGGGTCATAACTATGGGGGCACTACTACAGGGGCACTATATGGGGGCACTACTACAGGGTCATAACTATGGGGGCACTACTACAGGGGCATTAAAATAAAATAATTAAAAAAATCAACAGTTAATGCAGCAATGAAGCTACTTCAATGATCAGTCCTAGATGTCGACACAAAGGATGAATCTCCCTTTCGTTTCCCAGCGAGTAGATTTATTGAGTCCTTTGTTGGTCTTTAAATGATTTTGTAGAGGTCATAAATCCTGTTTTCAGGGTTAGCAATGATTCCTTGTAATGTTACTGAAAAATACCCTTCCACCAAAAATACACCCAAACATTATTATTTGAATAAAACACTTCAATCTCAACAAAAAAGAACAATATTTATTCAATAAAATCAGTGAATCTGATGAGCTTACATCAAACACGAGTCAAAATACGATGGAGACCCAACGCGTTTCGTCCCCACATGGGACTTCATCAGGGGTACATCATCAAATGACTGTATTATCAGTCCTATTAATAGTCAGGAAAATGTGAACACTGATCAAACGTTCCTAAGATCTGTTTACGGAGAATAAACTGGAGTAGACTCACTTTATATAGTGGATGGATTTATACTCCCAGGTAAGGATTGCTCAGAAGCAATAATCCTGTTCCACTCCTGCAAAATACTGCTGACAAGTGTTTCAGTCTGCTGCAAATGTGACATGTGCAAATCATTTTCCTGAGATTGAAGTGTTTTATTCAAATAATAATAGTGGCCTATTGGCCTGTTTGGGTGTATTTTTGGTGGAAGGGTATTTTTCAGTAACATTACAAGGAATCATTGCTAACCCTGAAAACAGGATTTATGACCTCTACAAAATCATTTAAAGACCAACAAAGGACTCAATAAATCTAATCTCTGGGAAACGAAAGGGAGATTCTTCCTTTGTGTCGACATCTAGGACTGATCATTGAAGTAGCTTCATTGCTGCATTAATTGTTTGATTTTTTTAATTATTCAGTTTGTGTTATTTACACATTTTGAATTTTAATATATTTTAAAATTTTGTACATTAGAGCGCCCTTTCTCTTCTTTCTTGGTTTCCATTTCCCTCGATATCTGTCTAACAGAGATATTAGGTGAAAGGTGCAGCCATCCACTCTGTTAGATTTAAGTGTTGGTTCCATATCAGTATCATCAATAGTTTTAGAGCAAACAATAGGGTATCTTTGTGTGTATTCTATATTTATATATATATATATATATATATATATATATATGTTTGGAGCTCTACGGAGCCTTATACCGAGCCAGCAAGACGTCAGGCCAGCTCTGCTCTCGTGGTTGGGTAGCTAGGATACCACCCCCATGTTATGTACGTATGTAGCTGCAGCGCATACTATTGCATTGTGCACAAAGAGGGGGGCGTACACTGGGGATGTGATCCTTACATCACTGGCTCCCACAGAGGCCCCTGGACCTGGTAGTCCGTAGTCCGTACCCATCCCCCCTCCTCTCTTCACCCCTGGCCTCATAAACTTATATTGCATACAGAACAAGAGACATGGCACTGTGTAATTACCCATATATACAGAATAACAATATATATTGAGAATTGCACCCAGCAGACTTGCCAGCGTTTTAATTTCCATACATACAGAATGAGAATATGTAATGATAACTGCACCCAGCACCAGGGGTGTATCTAGGGATCCGAGCGCCCCTGGCCAATGGGTAGATACGCCCCTGCCCAGCACTTCCACTCAACCAAAGCAACGTCATCAGCACTGAATGGAGATCTTCTTACACACAAGGTGTAATTATTTCTACTTCAGGGTCCATAGGGTATCCACAGGATACCTTGGGGTATAGGTGTGACGTCAGTCATCGGGCACCATAGAGTTAAGCTTTCAGCCTCCCAGGATGCACTAGGGTCCCCCTCCTATACCCCGCCCCCGAGCCAAGGCACCTGTTGGAGTGGGGCTAAGAAGAGCCCCTGAAGTTTTCCTGCATGCAGCTGTGTCTGCACATCTGGATGTACAGCATGGACAGTCAGTCCTGACGTCCATGCTGTCTTCCCTACACCCCCGCCGGTACCAGAACGCCGGTACCGATCCGGGGATGCTGGTGAGCATCTGGGGTCACAGCTAGCGGTGACCCCAGATGTACCGGACCATGGCCGGAATCAAGGGGGACAGCAAGGCAAGCAGCGGGGTCCCGCGGTGGGTCCCCGCTGTTACATGGTCCAGAGTCCCCAGGCAGGGGGCTCCCTGGGGACTGGCTGCAGCGTGGAGCCAGGTATGTAACCTGCGCTTCCACTACCCCCCTGGGTCAGCGGACCGCAGCAGAGCGGTAGCGCTGCGGCGTCCCGGGGGTTAAATGCATGCCAGGGGAGCGCGCCTTCCCTGTCTCACAGCCGGCGCCTCCCCCGCTGCACACAGCCTCTCTGCACACTGCCGACTGGCCCTGTGGAAGCGCTCCTCCCCCAGGCCAGCCTCCTCTCTGCTCCTCGGCGGCCATCTTCCTGAACGCATGGTGAACACTGCTGGAAGCCTGGACGGAGGCATCGTGGTCTGGGTCCCCCCGCATACCTCTCCTCCGCTGTGGTCAGGTCTGTGTATGCAGCGCTGTGTCCTACCAGACTCTGTGTCTGCGTAGTTGAGTGATCAGCGCTGGTTAGTGCAGGAATTGATTTTCTTTGCATTGTATGTGACTGTGCTAGCGCTGCTGCCTGTATCTTCTATTCTGACTGTCAGCTTTATTACTGTCCCTGTTCTTTCTGCTAAGCCCTTGCGGTGCGGTGCTGCAGGGTGGTCTCTCGCCTCTTTAAAATACAATTGGTGAGAGGGGTCACATACTTGGTACCATCATGTCTGAAAGTGATTTTCCTCTCCGGCTACAGTGTACTACGTGTAAAGTACCTTTAGCGGAGGGGGAGGGTAGCGCGGAGGGCCTCTGCCGGCAGTGTTTGTCAATGGCGCGGCCTATTACGGTTACAGCACCGGTACAGGAGCCGCCCTGGGCTTGTTTCGCTCAGGTGCTTACAACCTTAGTGGGCTAGTTAGCTCCGCAGCCCGCGTTTACGCAGATGGGTTTGTCCCAGCAGTCAGTGGTGTCGTCAACCATGCAGGGTTTCCCAAGACAATTGGTGGTACCCCGCAGTCTCCCTATTTCCCCTCTCCCGGTTTCTCAGGAGCCGGCGTGGGTTAACTCCCTGACGAGTTCTGTACACCACTTGTCGGATGTGTTGCAGGGGGAGGCTGTGATGCGGCCACATAAACGGCCGGTGGCGTCTCTGTCGGCTCCTTATGAGGATGACGAAGGGACGTCTGATGATGGGGAGATTCTGGATCCTTACGATCAGGAACCTCTCCATACTAAGGACGCTGACGCTAGGTCCAAGGTGTATATTCCTGGACTTATCCGGGCAGTCCGCACAGCCTTGGTGATTGAGGACGAAGTTCCCCCAGCTGCTAAATCCAAGTATGCCTTTTTTAAGGATGTGAAAGGTGACACCACAGTCTTTCCTCTTTCGGGTCAGTTAGTAGACCATTTAGAGGAGGCGTGGAAACAGCCTGGCAAGCGATACCAGCCGCAGAGGCGCCTGGCGATGGCTTATCCGTTCGCGGATAATTATTTTGCTAAGTGGGAATCCCCTCCACAGGTGGATTCTCACGTGACACGTCTTGTCCGTAGTGCCACATTGCCGATGCCATCCATGTCCTCCCTTAAGGATGCTACGGACCGCAAGGTGGAGATCTGCCTGAAGTCCGCTTATTCCCTTGCGGGGGGGGGGGCAGCGCGGCTGGCTATGGCCATTTGCTGGGTTGCCAGAGCGATGGAGCGCTGGGCGGATTCATTGGAGGCGTCCTTTGATTCCGACTGTCTGGCCGAATAGACGGAGTTGATTGGTATTCTCCGTGATTCGGCCACTTATATCAACGAGGCGGCCTTAGACATTAGTACCCTGGTGTCTCGAATTTTTTCAGCAGCGGTGTCTGCTCGTCGCACCTTGTGGTTGCGATCCTGGAAGGCGGACGCTGATTCCAAAAAGGGTTTGGAGGCGTTGCCCTTTAACGGAGAAGTTCTCTTCGGTCCAGATCTGGACAAGATTGTGGCCACGCTGGCGGCAGCCAAATCGGCATGTCTCCCGTCGGCCGCTGTTCCTTCTGGTTCAGGACCATCGTCCTTTCGGTCTTATAGGGCCCAGGGCAGGCCCAAACCACAGTCTTTTCCCCGACAGGCTGGTCCCAAGAAATCGGCCAAGCCCCGGAAGCAGGCGTGGAGTACCAGACGCCCGGCCCCTAAGCCTGATGACAAGCCTGCGGCCTGACAGTCCGGGCCTCCCTTTGGGGGATCCCAAAGTGGGAGGCCGCCTGCTGCAGTTCGCCCGGTGTTGGTCGGTCACCACGACAGACACTTGGGTTCTCGAGGTGGTCTCCCACGGGTACGCCTTCTCTTTCCGGCACAGACCCCCGGCTCGATTTTTCACCACGGGTCTACCATCAGACCGGAACAAGGCCACGGAGCTGCGGAAGGTCTTGCACACTATGCTCCAGGCTGGCGTTATAGTGCCTGTTCCATTCTCCCAGAGGGGCCAGGGTTTCTATTCCAATCTTTTTTTGGTGCAGAAACCCAATGGGTCGTATCGTCCGATTCTCAACCTCAAAGCTCTCAACAAGTCTTTGCGGGTGCCGAAGTTTCGGATGGAGACCCTACGGTCCATCATTCTGGCGCTGGAACCTGGGGATTACATGGTGTCATTGGACATACAGGACGCTTACCTGCATGCCCCTATTCTTTTGCGCCACCAACAGTTCCTCAGGTTTGCAATCCGCAGTGACCACTTTCAGTTTCGGGCGTTTCCTTTTGGCCTGGCGACAGCACCGCGTGTGTTCACCAAGGTGATGGCGGTCATGGCGGCTTCTCTGCGGCTGCAGGGAGTCCGCATGTTGCCGTACTTGGATGACCTTTTATTAGTGGCAGGATCTCCGGAGCTCCTTCTATGCCACTTGGACCTGACCATTGCGCTACTGCAACGGCACGGCTGGTTAATAAACTGGCAGAAGTCCACTCTAATCCCGTCTCGGCGGATTCTGCACCTCGGAGCCTATTGGACTCGGGACAGCAAAGGATCTTTGTGACGGGGGAAAAGATCTCTGCTTTACAGTCGAGGGTGCGCAGTTGTCTGCACAGCCGCCGGGTGTCTCTACACTCGACGATGAGGTTACTGGGCTCCATGGTGTCGGTGTTCAACATGGTGGAATATGCCCAATTTCACTCCAGACCTCTGCAGCACCTGATCCTGTCCAAGTGGAACGGGCTGCCTCAGTCTCTAAAGTCCCAGACGATAGTGCTCACCCCGGAGGTTCGCCTGTCCCTTGCCTGGTGGTTGCAGACGACCCATCTCAGCAAGGGACGTCAGTTCTGGGTACCAAACTGGGTCCTGTTGACAACGGACGCCAGTCTTCGGGGCTGGGGAGCAGTTTCGGGTCCACACTTGTTCCAGGGCAGGTGGACGCCGACAGAAGCGGAGCTTCCAATAAATATCTTGGAACTCCATGCGGTCTTCAATGCTCTCCAGCAGGCACATCGGGTTCTCCAGGGTCGCCCGGTGCAGGTCCAGTCGGACAACGCTACCACCGTGGCCTACATAAACAGGCAAGGAGGAACCCGAAGTCGGGCGGCTCTCGTAGAGGTGTCTCGGACCCTGGTATGGGCGGAGCGCCATCTTCCGGCCATATCAGCGGTCTTCATCCCGGGAGTGCTAAATTGGGAGGCGGACTTTCTAAGTCGCCAGGACGTTCATCCGGGGGAATGGTCCCTGCACCCGGACGTTTTTCAACTGCTGGTGGACAGGTGGGGTCTTCCAGAGATCGACCTCATGGCGTCCCGGCACAACAACAAGTTGCCGGTGTACGGGTCTCGCACAAGAGACGAAGAGGCATCTCTGGTGGATGCTCTGTCCGTCCGGTGGACGTTCCGGTTCGCATACCTGTTTCCTCCGGTTTCCCTTCTTCCACGGGTAATCCGGAAATTCAAACAGGAAGGAGGGACGCTCCTGTTGATAGCTCCCGCGTGGCCCAGACGGCACTGGTTCTCAGACCTTCAGGGTCTGTCCGTGGACAGTCCTCTGCGGTTGCCGCTACGACCGGACCTTCTGTCGCAGGGTCCTTGTCTTCACCCGGACCTGACTCGGCTGTCTTTGACGGTGTGGCTGTTGAGACAGCCATGTTGAGGTCCAGGGGGTTTTCCAGCTCTGTTGTGCGTACCATGTTACGAGCTCGGAAACCGTCTTCCGCGAGAATATACCATCGCGTGTGGCATACGTTCTTCCAGTGGTGTCGACCGAGAGGTTATGCACCGCGGGAGTTTCGTCTGTCTAGGATACTCGCCTTCCTACAAGCGGGACTAGATCATGGGCTTCGCCTTGCTTCTTTGAAGGTACAGGTTTTGGCCCTGTCTGTCTGGTTTCACCGTAGGATTGCTACAATCCCGGATGTGCGCACCTTTATGCAAGGTGTTCTCCGCATTCAGCCGCCCTTTGTTCCACCTGTGGCGCCTTGGGATTTGGTTGTGTTCCTGAGGGCTCTCCAGGGACCGCCGTTTGAACCACTGGGCTCAGTGGATCTTAAATGGCTAACAGCTAAGACTGTTTTCCTTCTGGCCATAGCTTCGGCCAGACGTGTTTCTGATTTAGGGGCTCTTTCTTGTAGACCCCCTTTCTTGATTTTTCATGGGAACAGGGCAGTGCTCCGCACTCGGCCTGAATTTCTTCCCAAAGTTGTTTCCCAGTTTCATGTTAACGAGGAAATAGTTGTTCCGGCCTTTAACTCACCTGGTCTTTCAGTGGGTGAGGCCACTTTGGATGTTGTGCGGGCCTTAAGGGCTTATGTTGACCGCACGTCTTCGTTTAGGAAGTCGGACGCCTTGTTTGTCCTCTATGGCTTCCGTAAAAAGGGTTGGCCTGCTTCAAAGCAAACTTTGGCAGCCTGGATCCGTATGGCTATTTCTGAAGCTTATCTTCATGAAGGTCTACCGGTTCCTCCTTCTTTGAAGGCTCATTCCACTAGGTCTGTGGGTCCTTCGTGGGCAGCTCGACGTGGTGCCTCTGCAGTCCAGATCTGCAAGGCTGCTACGTGGTCCTCTGTCCATACCTTCGTGAGGTATTACAGGTTTGACACCTTCGCCTCTCAGGATGCTTCCTTCGGGCGGCGGATTCTCCTTTCAGCACAGGAGCGTCCCCACCCTTAAAGGATACTGCTTTGGGACATCCCCAAGGTATCCTGTGGATACCCTATGGACCCTGAAGTAGAAAATATGAGATATGGTAAGAACTTACCTTTGTTATCGCTATTTCTACGAAGTCCATAGGGTTCCACAGGACTCCCGCCCTGTCGCACCTGTGCTGCAGATGGCTTTGGTCTGGTCACCGGTTTTCCCGTCTCCCTCTGGTGAGAGTGTGATTCTTGTGTGTATCCAGATCTTCTTTCTCTCTCTTCCTTCTCCTCCTCCGGCCTATGGCTTGATAACTAACTGAGGTGCCTTGGCTCGGGGGCGGGGTATAGGAGGGGGACCCTAGTGCATCCTGGGAGGCTGAAAGCTTAACTCTATGGTGCCCGATGACTGACGTCACACCTATACCCCAAGGTATCCTGTGGAACCCTATGGACTTCGTAGAAATAGCGATAACAAAGGTAAGTTCTTACCATATCTCATATTATTTATATGATTGTTTTCTTACTAGCTGGTTATGATGCTATATAGATGTCATTTGGGGACACTTAATAAAACTAGTTCACAGGAGAGCTATGGTGTCGCCCATCACAACCAATTAGATTCCAGCTTTCACTTTTGTTGTGCAGTTTAGAAAATGAAAGCCAACATGGAGTTAAGAATGATAGCCGATATGGAGTTAATTGTCGCATGAATTCTCCATGAATTTCCTGATCACTGGATTCCAGAATGGAAGAATTCATCAGT
Organism: Taudactylus pleione; assembly: GCA_031769625.1. Lineage (NCBI taxonomy): Eukaryota > Metazoa > Chordata > Amphibia > Anura > Myobatrachidae > Taudactylus > Taudactylus pleione. The sequence continues at coordinate 2,185,434 of JAUIMM010000308.1, read as the reverse complement.
ATTTGGTGATAGGAGAGATTTCCTATTGCCACAAGTTATCAATAAACGATCGTGTCTGACAGCGGTGAGAAGACACACGCATCGGCCAATCCTCGTCCCCTAGATTCCCCGCTTCACTAATGCGCACTACACTGGCAGTCGGACTTAGGCTTCCACTAGCAGATTACTGTAAGAACGGAAGGAGGACAGCCCTTGAATTCTGTATTTCTCAGCAGACAAGTTTTTTTTTTTTTTTTTTTACCAATAGATTTTTATTGAGTTTTTAATTTTTAACAGATAGAGAAATAATAATGCAAATAAAATAAATAAGATAGCATACTATAATAACATATAATAATAATAAAGTAAAAAAAAAAAAAAAAGGGGGAATAGAAAAGAAATATAGCCGAATCTTAGGCAAAACACATTCTTGGGTTTTTTGTAGATATCACATTTTCAGAGCGGACTTTTTTACAAAACAATTATAGACCATCAAAACACATTTGAAATTCAAGAAACATCGATACTAGGAGGGGAATGAAGAGTTCCAAGATCAATTGGACCAGATCTCAAAGAGTACCCTCCCTGCCTCTCTCTATATTCTTTCCGTTTATACCACAACCTATGGGGGGAGACGAGGCCACAGTGGAGTATGTGCTCTCCGCTGTCTCAAAATCACAATGACTTTGAACCTTGTTTATTCTGTGGGCTAAACCGGGTACGCTGTCTGATCTCCACAACTGTGCAATAGCAGCCTTTGCAGAAATCAGGACATGTCCCATTATATATCTATCTCCCTTAGTTAAGTTCCCAGGGAAAAAATGAAACAGCGCAACTACTGGGTCCAATGGTATTGTCCTGTAATGTCCCCCAATCATGGTAAATACTTCTAACCAAATAGATCTCAGTGAGGGGCAAGACCAGAATATATGGAAAATACTTCCCATGGGTGAGACATGTTTTAAAGTGAATTTGTGGTCAATATTTTGGACGCTGCAGCATTGTTAACGAGAAACAGAATCCTAATGAAGTAATAGTCCGTATTGTTTGGTATAGAAACTGGCTGGCTCCTTTCACAATGGGCCTCAGTCACATCACCGCTGCCTGGTGACGTTTCTGTTGTCTTATAAACCTTGACAGAGTTTGGAACATGGCTGTTTCTACTACGTGTAAGAGAAAGGTGCACTTTAATGATCATGAGAACAATGTTACGTATGCGCCTCTAAGTTTATTGTTGTCCCCTCAGGTATATGATGAAGAAGGAAATAATGTAACTCCTCGGCCATTATTCCAAGCGGAACCCGGGGCTGCGCCTCCAAAACAGAGCAAACTGTTTACCCCACCAGACGCATCCGGCATAGTGACAGCGTCCGATTTCTTCTCCACTATGTCCCTACAGCAGACTGGGATAAACGCCAGTTTTGTTGGCCCATTTTCAAGGTAAGAACAGCCAAGTCATCTCACATTGCTATGAGTTTATGGGTGCGCCATTGGGAATCCTCGGCCAAAATGACGTTCCATTGTGCCAGATCTGATCTGAGAGCGTTGTCTTGTTTTGGGGAGCGGAAGACGTAAGTAAAGCCGGGCCACATCCAGTTTGGTATGATTAGGGAGCCTGCAGGCCCATCAGACACAGCAATAATGGGTAATCACACTCTTTGCAATTTATTATTTTACCTTACACTGTCGGCACTTAGAAAGTTAGAATATTTTTTGTTATATATGAAAAAGTCAAAAATATCTTTTAAAGTTTCACTCTGTCTCACTCTCTCGTGCAGGTCAACGTTTGGGGGCAGCAGTATGTCCATATCGAGCCAAGGGACCGGGTCGCTATCAGAAGATATGGAGGAGACAGGATTCAGACGTGACACCCTGCCCATCTTGACTGGTAACTACGCAGCTAGAACCTAATTTACACTGGCCAGTAGGTGGCGCAGCGCAGAACACACACTCTGGTAAATGGGCTGAGCCAGATGTTGCATTGTCCGGCTGCTGTAATTACATGTGCACGCACACACATGCACGCGCGCCCGTACTTGGAATCCCTGCAATCACTTTTCGCTACAGGCATCAGCACCTGGAAAAGTTTGTAAATGGGCAGGGCTGAGTTATATGGTCCACGGGTGGCGTTTTTGATAAGAGCCAGTCAGATTCTAGCTAACATTTCTCCAGTTTAGTTTAGAAGCTTAGGCCCGTATTCAATTTGAAGCGTTAAGTCCGGATCCGCGTTAAGTTACCGCCGATGACGTCATTTTCGCCTGTTTTGCTTTTACCCTGTAATCAATTTGAAAGAATTTCCGCCTAGGCTGAAAGTCAATGCAATGTCATAGGCGGTAAAGTTTCGCCTATGAATGGCAGGCGGAAAAAAGTGCAGAATTGGGGTTTTGGGGTGCAACGTTGCGGGAACCCCCGTGCAGCCTTCAGACAGTCCCCCAAAGGTAATCTGTGTCAAAAAATGTTTTTAAAAAACTTAAGGACACCCCAAAACTTGACTTTGAACAAGGGGGCAAAAAAAAAAAAATGTTGGGGTACAAACTTAAAAACCTGCGAACTTGACTCTGGGGGGGGTCCCCAAGTATGCCCCAGGTGTTTTTTGATTGCAGGTGTTTGCGGCAGGTGGATTTTTCACGATTTTTTCAAGTTCACTTTTTCAACTTTAAATATGCTGACTCCCATTTTCAAGTACCCCAAATTTGCTGGGATAACTTATTTTCGGGAAAAAATACTCTTACGGTAAATACTATTCTGCACCACGTATAGAAAAACGCTATTTAGCAGCTACTGAGCCCATTTAAAAACACCAAATACCTTCAGCGAGCCACATCGGGGGGTACCATAGTGAACCCCCATGTCAGAGCATCATTTGGGGGGTGACAGGCTGATTTCCCCAAAAATGACAGAACTTTCCGTTAGTTACATTATCACCGGGTGCCGTTTACGCGTACTTTGAAATTGAATACGGGGTAAAGCGTGCACGCACGCGATACTTTAACGGCTACAAAACAGGCGAAGTCGGCGTTAAGTCCGGGCCGTGTTAACTTAACGCGGCTCGGCTCAACCTGAATACGGCTCTTAGGGGCTGCTTCTGCCGAGGCATGACTTCCAGCGCCTTTGCTCAACCTCGACCGCTATTAAAAGACCATGAGGTCTCTGGAAAACACTGAGCCAGGTGACAGTATCTTGGGAGCGGCAAGGATTAGGGGTTGGGACGACTAATCGAGAAGAGGAAGATTTTAGGTTCATAGATTAAACACTTTAAGGGTTTAAAGGACCACTAAACACCAATATTGAGGTTTTTCAGGTATCACGGAGGTAAAATACACAGTTCAGTGTTACCCTGACTTTCTACTTCACTTCTGATAAAAAGTAAAAGAATTACCTCCCTCTCCCCATGACAGACACAGACTGCAGTTATAGCTCATTTTTCTTAAACATAAATACTGTGGAGAACAAATGCTGGTGACTTGATATCAATACTGTTTGTTTGTTTGTTTGTTTGTTTGTTTGTTTGGTTATTACTGTGGTATTAATATGCTAAGCAGAGCAGTGGCCTTTTTACAATTTTTTAAATCATCGGACATCACATTTCAATGACGCTGCTTTCGGAGAGGAGTTAAGGGTCTAGTTACTAAGCAGTTTTAGGAGACAGAGTGAAAAGTGATAAGGTGCCAGCCAATCAGCTCCCAACTGTCATCTCACAGGCTGTGTTTGAAAAATGACAGTTGGGAGCTGATTGGCTGGTACCTTATCACTTTCTTACCACCTTTCACTCTGTCTCCGAACACTGCTTAGTAAATAGACCCCTTTAATGTCTGACTATAGTGAAAATAAGAGGCAGGACTGCTGTGGGAGAAGCATAGTGGATACAGAAATGAAGGTGTATCCTTTTTGTTATTTTGTGTTACTTTGTGTTTGATTTTCCTTATTGTATATACAATTCTCAACATATTTCTAAAAAAGGAAGAGGTGCTGCGGCAGAGTAATGGGTATGCTATAAAATATAAAGTAATAATATAAACTTTATGTATCAATATCTCTGTGGAAAGAGGGTGGAGGGGCTTCTAGTATTTTTCTTGTACACAAACTTAAGGGGTATATTTACTAAAGTGAGAGTTTTTTAGAAGTGGATATGTTGCCCATAGCAGCCAATCAGATTCTACTTAACATTTAACTAGCATCTTCTAGAAGATAATAGCTGGAATCTGATTGGTTGCTATGGGCAACATCTCCACTTCTAAAATCTCTCTCACTTTATTAAATATACCCCATTTTGCACAGTGCATTTCTGCAGTTTGAGGCCCATATTCAATTTGGAGCGAAAAGTTTGTTGCAGGACATTTCGCCATCCCCGGAGGTTTTGGCGGCGAAAACTTATCACGCGCGTCCCCACATATACCCGTATTCAATTCCAAATCGGCGAAAACGGGACCCGGCGAAACCCAAACAGGCGAAAAGTCCTGTAGTTTTTTGGGAAATCAGCCTGACACCCCAAAATAGATGCTCTGACATGGGGGTTCTCTATGGGTACCCTCAATTAGCCCTGCTGAAGGTATTTGGGATCTTTGAATGGTCTCAATAGGCGCTATTTAGCGTCTTTGGAAGAGGGGTGAAGAATAGCATTTAGCAATTTTTTGGGGGGGAAATAAGTAGTCCCATCAAATTTGGGGTACATGTAAATGGGTGCAAGCATATTTTAAAGTTGCTAAAGTCAAGCATTAAAAAGCGGCAAAATCGCACCTTCAGCAAACACCTGCAATCCTAAAAAACCTCCCCCATTCTGCCAAACCCCCCCAAAGGCTATTTCGCTAGTTTTTGATTTTGTACCCCACTTTGATTTTTTTTTCGCCCACTTTTGCAAAGTGCTTTTTTGGGGTGTCTTTTTTTGGGGGGGGGGTTGAGTTTTTTACGCAATTAGCGCCAAGGGGGGTGTAAAAAAAAGGTTTAGGGGGTTGCCGCAATTTTGTTCCCCAAAACCCCAGTTCTGCACTTTTTTTCCGCCGGGTATCCATTGTCGATACTTTTCCGCTGGTTACAAGGCGCAAACTTTTTGCACCGGCAAAAAGTCGGACAAATTGAATACGAGGATAAATGGAATCGGCGAAGATGACGTATTTGGCGAAAAAGTTTCGCCGAAAACGGCTTTTCGCTCCAAATTGAATACGGCCCTGAGTCTACACAGTTGTCAGTCAAACCCTGCCTGCACAGTTAGGGACGCACCTCCTTCCCACCATGCCGGCCTGTTGGAGAGTAGTGTAAGAGACAATGGTGGGTAATTATAGCTCAGTATAAGTAGGCCAATAATGTAATTCATGTATACTATTCATATTATTCAGCACGGTAAAAGACATACAGTGCTTGATCTTATGTCTATTTCTATATAAAGTATTTTAAATTGAGGCTTTAATTGCTCTTTAGGGACAAGTATGACATGATTCAAATAAAGAAAATGTATTATTTCTCAGAGCAAGATGCTGTTCGGGAGCAGCCAAAGGAAGAAGATTTAGATAAGATAATTAATGTACTCTTGACCGAGACAGACACAATATGGCTGTTGGATATGCCAGTAGCGGTGGTCGCCATGGATGCTGAAGAAGCAGAATTAATAAAGTATGAGAATTTACATTGATCTTATAGCATCATTTCTCTGGCTGTTAGTATTGCTCGGTGCTTCTGACCTGGACAGTATATTGACAACATTTTTCTGTTTTCTTCAAGTTTGCGGAGCCAAACTTACACAGATCTCTGCAAGAACAGAGCTGGAAACGATCGGTACATTGAGAGAATGATGCAGACATTTAATGGGGCTCCAAAGAGTAAGGAAGTTCAGTGTGAGCGAATTGTCCTTGAAGACGCTGGTAAGTTCTACACTTTGGTACCTACTATTTGAAATATCAGTGGTTTGTAATAGTGTCATTACAGTCTTAGGAATTTTGTGGCATTTGACATTTATTGCATAAAGTGATGTAAAAGAAAGATTCCTCTGATGTCACACTTGTGTTCTGTTATACCGTCTGTGTAGGTGTCATGGCTTCGGTGTGGGACATGTATGATTCCTTTAACGCACCGGAGAACCCACCAGTGAACGTGACAGCAGAGACGACCAGTAGATCAGAGAGATCTGAGAGTGTGGCCAGCAGCCGATCTAACATCAGCAGGAGAACAATGTCTGGCACCTCTATGGACAGAGGTGGTAAGTTCATTCAGTTTAATTACTAGTTGTTTTTTACCCTTCATGATATGTTCACATATCTAGAGCACTGTAAATCTGTACAGTGGCTTCCAGTTCATCCCAAGTCTAACCTACAAGACTTTAACCAAAATCAGCTCAACCTTACACCACTTCCCTTATAGTATTCTCCTCGGCAATTCTGCAGTCTTCCAGTGGGTTTCATCTTTCCTGTCCTCTCATAATCCTCATTAATGGTGGAAAGTTTATTTTTTCCCATGCTGCACCCATTCTATTGCACTTGTTGTATCAACGCACCAGACTGCAATAAAACCTACATGCTTACTATTTCCACCCTTGAGATTCTCTAACCATGTGTTTACTCAGCGCTCGGCTACTGTCTTGTCCACTCCTGCTTCTTAGCGCTGTCTGTTGTGTCTGCCTGCTCTTTTATCTCTATACGCAATTATAAGATGTGATACTGCAACTGTCTCTTTACACAAGTATACTGTTGACATTTGCCTGTGCTGACCACTGTGTTTTGATGCCTGCCTTGACCACTGTGTTTTGATGCCTGCCTTGACCACTGTTCTGATTATTGACCAACATTTACATAATGACTTTACACTTCACTGCTTGTTATTGTTAAAAGCTGTTTGATTCCTATATTGCCCATTCCCGTAATATCTATAGCCCCCTAATAACTGTATCACCCTAGCATACCTGCAGAAGTCCTGGTAGTCGCCAAGTGTTTGGAAACCTAACAGAAGGGTACAAGGTGGTCGTTACATGCAGAAAACTCACTAAGGCATCTTCTTAGCCCTGGGAGGCTCCCGTCTAATATACATTATTTGGACCAATATTGTGCCATTGTAATTCTTCCCATAACAATTATGTAGTAATAGCTCTGCCAGTAACAGTTCTCAACACCTGGAATGCATATGTCATCTTTATATTGCTACTCTGTACAGAAGAAAAAATTAAAATCTGGCGCCACACCTCTTAAATAGTAATATGTAGAATAGATTTCTGACTGCTGCCCAGAAAACTAATATACCAGCCCGCACACAACTAACACGGAAAAAATAAAAAAGTGTTCCGAGGCGCTGTCAGATTAATACATTTACTCAGATATTAAAATAATACAGATAATAATAATACAATAAATCCAATCTGGTGAAACCTATGACCATAACCCCCCAGGAATCTCTGGGTACGGGAGAAAAACCCCCCAGATATCTATAGCCCCATTTGGGACAGGTTTCTAGTTGTTAAATTGCTTCCAAATACTAGTATCTAAAATACAGTCACACAGTTAAAAGTTTGTATCCACTCGTACAGGCAGTGGTTCCCAAACTGTGTGACGTGGCACCCTGGGGTGCCTCGGGACACTTGCAGGGGGGCCTCAGGTTGGTGGTCAAGCACCAAATCAAATTATTTATGGTCAATTTAATGTAAATATGTGGACAAACAGAAGCACAAACCTGTCCCCCACCACATAACTGACCCTAAGGATGACAGGTAAGTACAATTTACTTCACTTTACTACATTTTTTTTCTCTGTATCTCTCAATAATAAACTTAAACTTAAGGGTGCCGTGAAAACGATGCTGTTAATCTAGGGTGCCGTGATTTAAAAAAGTTTGTGAACCTCTGGTATAAGGTGTCAGTCGCTCACCAGAGCTTGTAAGCTTATGTACATAAGCAGGTGCTTATTTATGTGGCTCGTATGCAATTTTGTAAATCACCGACAAGTCATAAATCTTCACAGATAGCGTCTCTGTATAGTATTATTACTTCCCAGCGCAGATGATGTGTTTAGGCTGTTTGCCTGCTCTTGGTACAGCCTCTCATGCCATGCTGCGCTATCTGTTTGGATTGGTATGCAGAAAAAAGTCTATTGCCGGTTTGTATCTCACAGTCTCTGCGTCTCCAGACCGGGGGTTCACGTGGTATACGGCCAGGGGGAATGCTGTCAGTATTGACCGGTCAGTCATCTCGCCAGGACGTCTCTACGCGTTTCTCCGCCTTTAGAAAAAGTCAGCGGCTTCCTCAGGAGACAAAATGACTTGTCCGTGATTTACAAAGTTGCATACGAGCAACATAAATAAGCACCTGATTATGTACATAAGCTTACACTATTTATTAGAGCAATTTATACCTATCATTGTAAAGTGACAGAAGGAAACATCTCCATGTTTACATGTTTGGAACAAGGAACAACATCTCCATGTTTACATGTTTGGAACAAGGAACAACATCTCCATGTTTACAGTTTGGAACAAGGAACAACATCTCCATGTTTACATGTTTGGAACAAGGAACAACATCTCCATGTTTACATGTTTGGAACAACAAGGAACAACATCTCCATGTTTACAGTTTGGAACAAGGAACAACATCTCCATGTTTACATGTTTGGAACAAGGAACAACATCTCCATGTTTGGAACAAGGAACAACATCTCCATGTTTACAGTTTGGAACAAGGAACAACATCTCCATGTTTACATGTTTGGAACAAGGAACAACATCTCCATGTTTGGAACAAGGAACAACATCTCCATGTTTACAGTTTAGAACAAGGAACAACATCTCCATGTTTACAGTTTGGAACAAGGAACAACATCTCCATGTTTACATGTTTGGAACAAGGAACAACATCTCCATGTTTGGAACAAGGAACAACATCTCCATGTTTACAGTTTGGAACAAGGAACAACATCTCCATGTTTACAGTTTGGAACAAGGAACAACATCTCCATGTTTACATGTTTGGAACAAGGAACAACATCTCCATGTTTGGAACAAGGAACAACATCTCCATGTTTACAGTTTGGAACAAGGAACAACATCTCCATGTTTACAGTTTGGAACAAGGAACAACATCTCCATGTTTACATGTTTGGAACAAGGAACAACATCTCCATGTTTGGAACAAGGAACAACATCTCCATGTTTACAGTTTGGAACAAGGAAAAACCTGATTCTATGATTGGATATATCTGTCTGCACCAGTGGATACAAACTTTTAACTGTGTGACTGTATTTAGATACTAGTATTTGGAAGCAATTTAACAACTAGAAACCTGTCCCAATTGGGGCTATAGATATCTGGGGGGTTTTTCTCCCGGACCCAGAGATTCCTGGGGGGTTATGGTCATAGGTTTCACCACATTGGATTTATTGTATTATACGTGTTTGTATTATTTTAATATCTGAGTAAATTTATTAATCTGACAGCGCCTCGGAACACTTTTTTATGTTTTCTACTCTGTACAGCACTGCGGACTATGGGCCTCATTCATTAAGGATCGCAACAGCGTACGCAGTTGGCCGATTGTTGCGTCCTGCTCCTGCGTATGCATCGCAGTACCCGAAAGCACCACTGCGATCACGCAGAGCACGGAGAGCCAGGCAGTAAGCGTTTGGGGGTGGTGATTGTGTGTGGGGGGGTGGTCGGAGAAACCAGGCGTGCCTGTCCGTTTGAATGCCGTTGCATGGGCGTGCATAAATTAGCGATGGCATACGCAGCTTGAGTACTTACTGCGTGCATCGAGGTTAGCACTTTCTAAGTATGGTCAGGGCTGCTGTAATTCTGCATGAGGGGCTGATGGTACTCGATGTTACCGATGTATACACCGCACTTCGAGGTATTACAGATGTGAGATGGAGATAGTGGGCGTCTCTATGCTGGCTGTGCAGCGGAATTGCAATAGCATTCATTAGCATATTTTCGCAGCAGACCTGCGTGTGCGATTACGAAGCTGCAATCGCAGTAGCGATCAGTAATGAATCAGGTCCTATGTTGGGACTTTATAAATTAAATTCAACAATAATAGTATTAGTATTAGTAAGCTTGGTGTAGCCATAAATAACTTTTTTCACTTCCTTTGCCAGACTCGTTCTCCAGCACCATCACAGACCTAGACAAGCTGCCTCTTGCTCGGATACCGGACGAGACTGAGACAGATGTGGAAGAAATATTAAAGTCCGAGAAGTTTCAGCAAGATCTGTTCATTATGGAGAGGGTTGTTGTAGAAAACATATTTCAGGCGAAGCTTGCGGCATACCGGCAGCTCCCGGTGATTATAGGTGTGTGTGTGTCCATGGCCTTTCCCTGTTGTGGTCACACTGCTGTTCAGTACCCACTCTTCTCACATGTTCCCCATAATTAGTTATTCTATAATGTTATACCGTTTCCCTATTCTGAGACTTGTAGACATTGACGGGTCTCTGGAGATTGACCAGAGGCTGCGATTCTTTAGAATCCCCCCAGTTATTCCATGTAGCTTTATATACATTGCTGCCATAGTGAAAGTTTCCCTATACAGAGCTGTCTGCAGCTCTAACGATTAGGAACTTAGGCCCTCATTCAGAGCCGTACGCTCTGAGCAGAGCGCACGCTCTGAATGAGGGCCGGCCTCCAAAACTATGGAGCGTCCTCCTGGACGCTCGTATAGCTGTGGGTCACCACCCACAGCCTATACGAGCGTGCAGTTTGATGGTTGCGATGGTCTTGACCATCGCGACCATCAAAACTGCGAGCCGGAGCCTGCGGTTGAGGTTTTCAACCGCAAGGCCCGGAGTGATTTTGGCTCTATCAGAGCCAAAATCACTCCCACTGACATCACTAGTGATGTCAGTGGGCCGGCTTCTGACGGGAGGCGTTCCCTTAGGAGTCCTTCGCTCGTCGCGTTTGGCGCATGCGCACGACGGAGCTCCCTCCGTCGTGCGCATGCTCAGTGCAGAACATCGACCCATTTGCGAGCGGACAGCCGCTCGCGAGTGGGTCTGAATCAGGCCCTTAGTGAGTATGATATTCAGGGGATGGGGAGATGGGTTCCGTGAAAAAAAAAAAAAGAATGGTTCCAATATCTGCTGAAAGGGCAAAATATGGCGCCATACAAGGTAAAACGCATCGAAGGTCCCAAAAAGTAAATACCTAAAAATTTTATTTTTATTTTTCCTCTTTGTACAACTGAATCCTTCTCCTTCTGCCTTAAATAATATACTTGCTAAATTTGGTGGTATTATGCCTGTCAGTCGGACTAATATGTGCTCACTAGCTGTAATGCCCAGTGTTGGCCTGGCTTTTATTCATTTATTGTTTCTCCTTTGTCTCAACTCCCTGGGGTAAATTTACTAAGATGGGAGTTCTATTAAGAAGTGATGTTGCCCATAGCAACCAATCAGATTCCAGGTATTATCGCCTAGAAGGTGCTAGATAAGTGAGAAGTAGAATCTGATTGGTTGTATGGGCAACATCACTTCTTAATAGAACTCCCATCTTAGTAAATTTACCCCCCTACGTTTTTCTTTACTTGGGGCCTAGTTATCATTAAATATTTGCAGCAAATTCCCGTAAATATGAAGTATCCCCAGATGTATCTCCAAAATCTGCTGCAGTCCCTCTATTTCCAACAGCAGCCGCGACCGCCATAGGTGGCAAAGTATTCTGGAGCTTGGTTGTCACAGCTTGGCCTGTGCTGCTGTAGCCTACACTTGGCAAAATTTACCGGGAGAGCGTTCCTCCGGAACCCTCCTCGGCAATGACTGCCGCACGTGCATGGTCTGTAGACTGCGCATGTGCAGGAGTCCCGATAGAGGGGTTGCAGGGACGGGCTCCAACCTGTCCCTGCGTGTGCTATTTAATACATCCAGGCGGTATTATCACATACTGCAATGCGATCATGGGCGCTAATATCTAGCCCAGATTGCATTGAGTATGTGATTATTAGTAAGATGATCCCCTTGTCTCCTCTCCCCAATTCTCTCTCTACTCCCAACACTGTTTCCCCACCTATCTCTCTCCCCCTCCCCCCTTTTCTCTCTCGTCCCATCACAACACTTTCTCCCCACCACTCCTTCTCCCTCTGCGCCGCCCCCTCACTCTCTCCTGTGCATCACTGACACTGTTTGGAGAGGTCAAAGTTGAGACCAACTCATTACATTTTCCAATGTGATGACATCATTTTTAGCAGGCTCCAATTTTATATATATATATATGTATGTATGTATGTATATATATATGTGTGTGTGTGTGTGTGTGTGTGTGTGTGTATATATATGTATATATATGTGTATAATTTAGGGATGTGCAGGCTCGGATAGGTTCGAGTTTGCACGTGGAGTTCGGATTTTTCCCTCCAAAAAAACGGAACTCAGAACGAGGCAAAACGTCATCTTGCATGGACGAACATCATCATTCCTGGTCTTTTGTCCAGGAATGATGATGTTCGTCCATGTAAGATGACGTTTTGCCTCGTTCTGAGTTCCGTTTTTTTGGAGGGAAAAATCCGAACTCCACGTGCAAACTCGAACCTATCCGAGCCTGCACATCCCTAGTGTATATATATATATATATATATATATGTACTCTTTCTTGTTAAAACTTAATAAATAAACAGTATTTAAAGGGAAGCAAAAGCTATCTTTTAAAAACACTTATTTTTCAGATCCCGACGCTGCAGATGACACAGAAGTTCTAACCAAAGTGACGTCTCCCAGTATAAATAGGTTGTGGTCCTTTGTGTGTGACGTGACAAAAGGACGCAATGTGAGCAGCACATCGTGGAACAAGAAAAACCCGGTAAGTACAAAATTGAATGAAAAGCTGCGCACCGCGCAAGTCTCTGGTCTGGAATGAACCCTGTCAGACCTGTGCTTCTCCATCTAAGCCGTACTTTCACCCCACAGGACCTACTGGCCGTTGGCTATGGACAGTTCGGTTTTAAAGAACAAAAGGGAGGACTGGTCTGTTGCTGGTCGCTGAAAAACACAACGGTAATAAATAAATGTTCCAATATGTAATACATGTGTGTATTATATGCTGTATTGTTATCACTTATATACTGTATTAGGACTCATCCATTCATTATTTCTTGCTCAGTGGCCAGAGAGGATATATCACTGTGAGAGTGGGGTGACGGCCCTGGACTTCTCTGTGTCTTCTCCGGACCTCCTGGCAGTGGGGACGTACAGCGGCACAGTTGCTATATACAATGTACAGAACAAAGACAATGCTCCAGTGCTGGATAGCAGGTATGAATTGCTTCTCCTAGATTTTATGGTGGAGGCTTTTAATGTCCTCTAAATCATATTATTATTATCTTTTATTTATATAGCGGCACTAAATTACGCAGCGCTGTGCAGAAAATATATATCATTCATATCAGTCCCTGTCCCATTGGAGCTTACAGTCCCTTGCATGCAAGAGGAGGACCCGCACTAGGGTTATTTTTTTCTGAATCCAAATATACTACCAGTATATTTGTGTAGTGTAGGATTATACTACCAGTATATTTGTGTAGTGTAGGATTATAGTACCAGTATATTTGTGTAGTGTAGGATTATAGTACCAGTATATTTGTGTAGTGTAGGATTATACTACCAGTATATTTGTGTAGTGTAGGATTATACTACCAGTATATTTGTGTAGTGTAGGATTATACTACCAGTATATTTGTGTAATGTAGGATTATATTACCAGTATATTTGTGTAATGTAGGATTATATTACCAGTATATTTGTGTAGTGTAGGATTATACTACCAGTATATTTGTGTAGTGTATTATTATAGTACCAGTATATTTGTGTAGTGTAGGATTATATTACCAGTATATTTCTGTAGTGTAGGATTATATTACCAGTATATTTGTGTAGTGTAGGATTATACTACCAGTATATTTGTGTAGTGTAGGATTATATTACCAGTATATTTGTGTAGTGTAGGATTATACTACCAGTATATTTGTGTAGTGTAGGATTATATTACCAGTATATTTGTGTAGTGTAGGAATATACTACCAGTATATTTGTGTAGTGTAGGATTATATTACCAGTATATTTGTGTAGTGTAGGATTATATTACCAGTATATTTGTGTAGTGTAGGATTATACTACCAGTATATTTGTGTAGTGTAGGATTATACTACCAGTATATTTATGTAGTGTAGGATTATACGACCAGTATATTTGTGTAGTGTAGGATTATATTACCAGTATATTTGTGTAGTGTAGGATTATACTACCAGTATATTTGTGTAGTGTAGGATTATACTACCAGTATATTTGTGTAGTGTAGGATTATAGTACCAGTATATTTGTGTAGTGTAGGATTATACTACCAGTATATTTGTGTAGTGTAGTATTATACTACCAGTATATTTGTGTAGTGTAGGATTATATTACCAGTATATTTGTGTAGTGTAGGATTATATTACCAGTATATTTGTGTAGTGTAGGATTATACTACCAGTATATTTCTGTAGTGTAGGATTATATTACCAGTATATTTGTGTAGTGTAGGATTATACTACCAGTATATTTGTGTAGTGTAGGATTATATTACCAGTATATTTGTGTGATGTAGGAGTATATTACCAGTATATTTGTGTAGTGTAGGATTATATTACCAGTATATTTGTGTAGTGTAGGATTATATTACCAGTATATTTGTGTAGTGTAGGATTATACTACCAGTATATTTCTGTAGTGTAGGATTATATTACCAGTATATTTCTGTAGTGTAGGATTATATTACCAGTATATTTGTGTAGTGTAGGATTATACTACCAGTATATTTGTGTAGTGTTGGATTATATTACCAGTATATTTGTGTAGTGTAGGATTATATTACCAGTATATTTGTGTAGTGTAGGATTATATTACCAGTATATTTGTGTAGTGTAGGATTATACTACCAGTATATTTGTGTAGTTTAGGATTATAGTACCAGTATATTTGTGTAGTGTAGGATTATAGTACCAGTATATTTGTGTAGTGTAGGATTATACTACCAGTATATTTGTGTAGTGTAGGATTATACTACCAGTATATTTGTGTAGTGTAGGATTATACTACCAGTATATTTGTGTAATGTAGGATTATATTACCAGTATATTTGTGTAATGTAGGATTATATTACCAGTATATTTGTGTAGTGTAGGATTATACTACCAGTATATTTGTGTAGTGTATTATTATAGTACCAGTATATTTGTGTAGTGTAGGATTATATTACCAGTATATTTCTGTAGTGTAGGATTATACTACCAGTGTATTTGTGTAGTGTAGGATTATACGACCAGTATATTTGTGTAGTGTAGGATTATATTACCAGTATATTTGTGTAGTGTAGGATTATACTACCAGTATATTTGTGTAGTGTAGGATTATATTACCAGTATATTTGTGTAGTGTAGGAATATACTACCAGTATATTTGTGTAGTGTAGGATTATATTACCAGTATATTTGTGTAGTGTAGGATTATATTACCAGTATATTTGTGTAGTGTAGTATTATACTACCAGTATATTTGTGTAGTGTAGGATTATATTACCAGTATATTTGTGTAGTGTAGGATTATATTACCAGTATATTTGTGTAGTGTAGGATTATACTACCAGTATATTTCTGTAGTGTAGGATTATATTACCAGTATATTTGTGTAGTGTAGGATTATACTACCAGTATATTTGTGTAGTGTAGGATTATATTACCAGTATATTTGTGTGATGTAGGAGTATATTACCAGTATATTTGTGTAGTGTAGGATTATATTACCAGTATATTTGTGTAGTGTAGGATTATATTACCAGTATATTTCTGTAGTGTAGGATTATACTACCAGTATATTTCTGTAGTGTAGGATTATATTACCAGTATATTTCTGTAGTGTAGGATTATATTACCAGTATATTTGTGTAGTGTAGGATTATACTACCAGTATATTTGTGTAGTGTTGGATTATATTACCAGTATATTTGTGTAGTGTAGGATTATATTACCAGTATATTTGTGTAGTGTAGGATTATATTACCAGTATATTTGTGTAGTGTAGGATTATACTACCAGTATATTTGTGTAGTTTAGGATTATACTACCAGTATATTTGTGTAGTGTAGGATTATATTACCAGTATATTTGTGTAGTGTAGGATTATATTACTAGTATATTTGTGTAGTGTAGGATTATATTACCAGTATATTTGTGTAGTGTAGGATTATATTACCAGTATATTTGTGTAGTGTAGGATTATACTACCAGTATCTTTCTGTAGTGTAGGATTATACTACCAGTATATTTCTGTAGTGTAGGATTATACCAGTATATTTGTGTAGTGTAGGATTATATTACCAGTATATTTGTGTAGTGTAGGATTATACTACCAGTATATTTGTGTAGTGTAGGATTATACTACCAGTATATTTATGTAGTGTAGGATTATACGACCAGTATATTTGTGTAGTGTAGGATTATATTACCAGTATATTTGTGTAGTGTAGGATTATACTACCAGTATATTTGTGTAGTGTAGGATTATATTACCAGTATATTTGTGTAGTGTAGAATTATATGACCAGTATATTTGTGTAGTGTAGGATTATACTACCAGTATATTTGTGTAGTGTAGGATTATACTACCAGTATATTTGTGTAGTGTAGAATTATACTACCAGTATTTTTCTGTAGTGTAGGATTATATTACCAGTATATTTCTGTAGTGTAGGATTATAGTACCAGTATATTTGTGTAGTGTAGAATTATACTACCAGTATATTTATGTAGTGTAGGATTATACGACCAGTATATTTCTGTAGTGTAGGATTATATTACCAGTATATTTGTGTAGTGTAGGATTATACTACCAGTATATTTGTGTAGTGTAGAATTATACTACCAGTATTTTTCTGTAGTGTAGGATTATATTACCAGTATATTTCTGTAGTGTAGGATTATATTACCAGTATATTTGTGTAGTGTAGGATTATATTACCAGTATATTTGTGTAGTGTAGGATTATACTACCAGTATATTTGTGTAGTGTAGGATTATACTACCAGTATATTTGTGTAGTGTAGAATTATATGACCAGTATATTTGTGTAGTGTAGGATTATACTACCAGTATATTTGTGTAGTGTAGGATTATACTACCAGTATATTTGTGTAGTGTAGGATTATATTACCAGTATATTTGTGTAGTGTAGAATTATACTACCAGTATTTTTCTGTAGTGTAGGATTATATTACCAGTATATTTCTGTAGTGTAGGATTATAGTACCAGTATATTTGTGTAGTGTAGAATTATACTACCAGTATTTTTGTGTAGTGTAGGATTATACTACCAGTATATTTTTGTAGTGTAGGATTATATTACCAGTATATTTGTGTAGTGTAGGATTATATTACCAGTATATTTCTGGACAGTAGGATTATATTACCAGTATATTTGTGTAGTGTAGGATTATACTACCAGTATATTTGTGTAGTGTAGGATTATACTACCTGTATATTTGTGTCGTGTAGGATTATACTACCAGTATATTTGTGTAGTGTAGGATTATACTACCAGTATATTGGTGTAGTGTAGGATTATATTACCAGTATATTTGTATAGTGTAGGATTATAGTACCAGTATATTTGTGTAGTGTAGGATTATAGTACCAGTATATTTGTGTAGTGTAGGATTATAGTACCAGTATATTTGTGTAGTGTAGGATTATACTACCAGTATATTTCTGTAGTGTAGGATTATACCAGTATATTTCTGTAGTGTAGGATTATATTACCAGTATATTTGTGTAGTGTAGGATTATATTACCAGTATATTTCTGGACAGTAGGATTATATTACCAGTATATTTGTGTAGTGTAGGATTATACTACCAGTATATTTGTGTAGTGTAGGATTATACTACCTGTATATTTGTGTCGTGTAGGATTATACTACCAGTATATTTGTGTAGTGTAGGATTATACTACCAGTATATTTGTGTAGTGTAGGATTATATTACCAGTATATTTGTGTAGTGTAGGATTATAGTACCAGTATATTTGTGTAGTGTAGGATTATAGTACCAGTATATTTGTGTAGTGTAGGATTATAGTACCAGTATATTTGTGTAGTGTAGGATTATAGTACCAGTATATTTGTGTAGTGTAGGATTATACTACCAGTATATTTGTGTAGTGTAGGATTATACTACCAGTATATTTCTGTAGTGTAGGATTATACCAGTATATTTCTGTAGTGTAGGATTATATTACCAGTATATTTGTGTAGTGTAGGATTATACTACCAGTATATTTGTGTAGTGTAGGATTATATTACCAGTATATTTATGTAGTGTAGGATTATATTACCAGTATATTTGTGTAGTGTAGGATTATATGACCAGTATATTTGTGTAGTGTAGGATTATATGACCAGTATATTTGTGTAGTGTAGGATTATATGACCAGTATATTTGTGTAGTGTAGGATTATACTACCAGTATATTTGTGTAGTGTAGGATTATATTACCAGTATATTTGTGTAGTGTAGGATTATATGACCAGTATATTTGTGTAGTGTAGGATTATACTACCAGTATATTTGTGTAGTTTAGGATTATACTACCAGTATATTTGTGTAGTGTAGGATTATACTACCAATATGTTTGTGTAGTGTAGGATTATACTACCAATATATTTGTGTAGTGTAGGATTATATTACCAGTATATTTGTGTAGTGTAGGATTATATTACCAGTATATTTGTGTAGTGTAGGATTATATTACCAGTATATTTCTGTAGTGTAGGATTATATTACCAGTATATTTCTGTAGTGTAGGATTATATTAGCAGTATATTTGTGTAGTGTAGAAATTATACTACCAGTATATTTGTGTAGTGTAGGATTATACTACCAGTATATTTGTGTAGTGTAGGATTATACTACCAGTATATTTTTGTAGTGTAGGGGTATCCCAGAGCAGCCGAAAGAAACCCACACAAAGACGGGCAGGGCCGGAACAGGGCTCTATGCCTCCATGTGCCACCTTTGTACGATCCGGGCGGCTCCTGCAGCAGTGCTACTGAGTGCAGGATGTCATTCCAGGCACCCTTCAAGCCACATGCAGGTGCCGTGGGACAGCAATGGTGCCACCACCTGGGCACTGTGCCACGGCAGCACTCGCACACCCCTAGTTATGGCTTAAACACTAGAAGAACATACAATTTCCACACATATGGGGCCTTCATTAGGAATTGAACTCCTAACATCAGGGCCGTGAGGCAGTTATTCCAACCACTACGCCATCTGTGCTGCCCATTACTTATCGCCGTCAGTGCTCATTGGTTGGGTCTCTGAGACAGTGGGTACCATAGATGCAGGTGGATGAGCTGAGACGAGGCGTTCTCACTAACCGATATAACACAGGGCTCTGTGTCGCTATGGCAGCCTCCGTTCCAATGGTTTAAGTGAAATAATTTTGTTGTTTCAACTTAGTGACAACCCGAACAAGCACACGTGCCCGGTGTGGCAGCTGAAGTGGGTAGAGCAGGACCACGGCAGCCTTGGCGAGGACAAAGGGGAGATCTTGGTGTCCATATCTGCAGATGGCAGGATAACAAAGTGGCGAATTAGGAAAGGATTGGACTGTAACGGTGAGGATGCCGAAATTCACATGGGATGAGGGGGAGTAAAATCCCTCAACAGTACACAAAATATGGGACAATCCATTGTGACATATACAGTATGTGCTTGTGTAACTATAACTGTCTAATTAGTGCAGTGTTTCCCAACCTCAGTACGCAAGGTAGACTTAACAGTCCAGGTTTTAGTGATATCCATTCTTGAGCACAGATGGTTAAACTCAGGTACTAATTAAGTCACCTGTGCACAAGTCTGGCTATCCTTAAAACCTGGACTGTTAGTGCGCCTTGAGGACCGTGGTTGGGAAACACTGAATTAGTGAGTAGTGATGTCATATTGGAGGGTTCTAATGTCAACGCAACAATTTGAACATTTTGTAAATAATTGTTCTGGCATGTTACTTCGCAATGTGTATCGCATTACCCGCATGTAAGTATAAAGCATTTGGGAAGTTTTGTGTTCTTATAAGAGCTAAGTAGATGGAAATAGCTGAATTTCTGCCTCCTCCTCATACCTTGAATCTGTGCTTCAGTGCCAGCAGCGTTATTACAAGTAGGAAGTGACCATTTCATTGTCTTTTACCCACAATCCCTTGGTGCAGGCTTTAAAACTGTATCCATAAGAATACAGCCAATCCATTCACAAAGAACCAGTAACCTCACCTGTAAACCGATAGGTGTCTTTTTAGGGGAAGCAGTCAGGAAGCCGACAGACGAAATGCCGACCACCGGCTTCCTGACTGCTTAATCCCGGCAAGGGTTAAATGACAGGCGTCGAGATCCCAATGCCTGTCATTTTACTTACACTGGACAGCCACAGGGGGGGGAGGGTTAGGTTTAGGGCTCCCGTGGGGGACTTAGGGTTAGGCACCCCCCCGGGAAGTTAGGGTTAGGCTAGGGTGAGGGAGGGTTAGGGTTAGGCACCCCCCCCCGGGGGACTTAGGTTTAGGCGGCGGGGAAGCGGGGTTAGGTTTAGGCACTGGGGGGGAGGTTAGGGTTAGGCAACCCCCCCCCCCCCCAGGGGACTTAGGTTTAGGCGGCGGGGAAGGGGGGGTTAGGTTTAGGCCCTGAGGGGGAAGGTTAGGGTTAGGCACCCTAAAAGAGGGTTAGAGTTAAGGAGGGGGGCTATTAGATTAGTTATACTTACCTCTCTAGACGATCGGGATTTCCTCCTGTGTCAGACAGATGCTGTAGACGGTAAATCATACTAATTCCCTTTTTAGTCTTCATGCTCATAAATGTAGCTCAGCCAACAAAAATGTCCGCTGCTGCTTGTTTAGGTGGGGCCGCAGGAAGATTTTCTTTATTGGTTCCCTCCCCCCCCCAAGCTGCAGGGAACGTGATCGTCTAACCCACCCCTTTCGCCAAATCAGGTGAAGCTATTGGTCAGTGCAGTCACTCCCACCCGTATCCAGCTATTATGAGGCCGAAGCTCCATCTGCCCCAACCTATTCACTACCGTCAGGGGTAGCAGGTCCCGGGTCCTGATTACCCACCACCCCTTACACCTTCTCCTCTTCTCAGTGCACCTGTGTGTAAGGGACAGTTACACTTTAATGCCTGTATTCTCAGTTCTTTGTGGACAATATGGTGTCATGTACTGGTCGCTGCAACATTTGGATGCATTATAGTGTTACAAGGTGGTTTATATTTGCCACAAGTTACAATATTTCGGTGACATTAAACGCAGCTATTGCGGGATGTCCGGTTTCTTACAGTAATTCCTTTGTTGTGACAGATCTGATGAGGCTGAAGCGCACAGGAAGTGACAGATTCAAAGAGGCGGCAGGAGAAAAAGAGAAGAAGGGCGTAGCGTTCATCTCCCGCCAGGCTCCCGGGATGTGCTTCGATTTCCTTCCAACGGTAACGGACACTTATATGCAATCTATAGCACTTATCGGAGTCACACACTGTAGTCTAGTACACTTTAATGCTAGGGCTATGTGTAACGTTAACAGGTTAGATAGCACGCAGATGTTTCAAGGAGTAAGTCCACCCATTTCTAGGAGTAACTCCACCTATTTCTAGGAGTACTTGCACCTGTTTCTAGGAGTAACTCCATCTGTTTCTATGTGTACTTGCACCTGTTTCTAGGAGTACTTGCATCTGATTCTAGGAGTACTTGCACCTGTTTCTAGGAGTTACTCCATCTGCTTCTAGGTGTACTTGCACCTGTTTCTAGGAGTACTTGCATCTTATTCTAGGAATAACTCCATCTGTTTCTAGGTGTACTTGCACCTGTTTCTAGGAGTACTTGCATCTGATTCTAGGAATAACTCCATCTGTTTCTAGGAGTACTTGCACCTGTTTCTAGGAGTAACTCCATCTGTTTCTAGGTGTACTTGCACCTGTTTCTAGGAGTAACTCCATCTGTTTCTAGGTGTACTTGCACCTGTTTCTAGGAGTAACTCCATCTGTTTCTAGGTGTACTTGCACCTTTCTAGGAGTAACTCCATTTGTTTCTAGGAGTACTTGCACCTGTTTCTAGGAGTAACTCCATCTATTTCTATGTGTACTTGCACCTGTTTCTAGGAGTAACTCCATTTGTTTCTAGGAGTACTTGCACCTGTTTCTAGGAGTAACTCCATCTGTTTCTAGGTGTACTTGCAACTGTTTCTAGGAGTACTTGCATCTGATTCTAGGAATAACTCCATCTGTTTCTAGGTGTACTTGCACCTGTTTCTAGGAGTACTTGCATCTGATTCTAGGAATAACTCCATCTGTTTCTAGGAGTACTTGCACCTGATTCTAGGAGTAACTCCATCTGTTTCTAGGTGTACTTGCACCTGTTTCTAGGAGTAACTCCATCTGTTTCTAGGTGTACTTGCACCTGTTTCTAGGAGTAACTCCATTTGTTTCTAGGAGTACTTGCACCTGTTTCTAGGAGTAACTCCATCTATTTCTAGGTGTACTTGCACCTGTTTCTAGGAGTAACTCCATCTGTTTCTAGGTGTACTTGCACCTGTTTCTAGGAGTACTTGCATCTGATTCTAGGAATAACTCCATCTGTTTCTAGGTGTACTTGCACCTGTTTCTAGGAGTACTTGCATCTGATTCTAGGAATAACTCCATCTGTTTCTAGGAGTACTTGCACCTGTTTCTAGGAGTAACTCCATCTGTTTCTAGGTGTACTTGCACCTGTTTCTAGGAGTAACTCCATCTGTTTCTAGGTGTACTTGCACCTGTTTCTAGGAGTAACTCCATTTGTTTCTAGGAGTACTTGCACCTGTTTCTAGGAGTAACTCCATCTATTTCTAGGTGTACTTGCACCTGTTTCTAGGAGTAACTCCATTTGTTTCTAGGAGTACTTGCACCTGTTTCTAGGAGTAACTCCATCTATTTCTAGGTGTGCTTACACCTGTTTCTAGTAGTAACTCCATCTGTTTATAGAACTACTTGCACCTGTCTCTAGGAGTAACTCCATTTGTTTCTAGGAGTACTTGCACCTATTTCTAGGAGTAATTCCTCCTGTTTCTAGGAGTAATTCCACCGATTTCTAGGTGTACTTGCACATGTTTCTAGTAGTAATACTACCTCTTTCTAGGAGTAACTTTATCTGTTTCTAGGAGTAACTCCACCGATTGCTAGGAGTACTTGCACATGTTTCTAGTAGTAATTCTACCTCTTTCTAGGAGTAACTTTATCTGTTTCTAGGAGTATTTCCACCGATTTTTAGGTGTACTTGCACATGTTTCTAGTAGTAATTCTACCTCTTTCTAGGAGTAACTTTATCTGTTTCTAGGAGTAACTCCACCGATTTCTAGGAGTACTTGCACCTGTTTCTAGTAGTAACTCCATCTGTTTATAGGAGTACTTACACCTGTTTCTAGTAGTAACTCCATCTGTTTATAGGACTACTTGCACTTATTTCTAGGAGTAATTCCACCCGTCTCTAGGAGTAATTCTAGCTGCTTCTAGGAGTACTCGCACCTGGTTCTAGTACTTCTACCTCTTATTAGCAGTACTTTGACTGAGGTAACATTAAAACACAAGAAACACGTGATAAAGACATTCCTGATGCCCCCTCAGTGTCATGCTTAATGTAAGATAAATGAGGTAGAGTTTTATGGTTCTATGGTAAAAGAATTCTAGAAATGAAGAAAGGGGGAGGGACTTAAAGTGGAAGTAGGATGGGTTCTGATAGGACGTCTTGACTGATCACATGACGCACAGAACGTTACCAGCTGGCTGTCCAATCCTGCAAACCTCAGGATGTGGGGTGAGCAGGGCTGGATTAAGGGGGGGGCATAGGGGGCGAGTACCCATGGGCCCCCCTCTCTCAAGGGGCCCCCTGGCCGCAGCTGTTTTTTTTTTTTCATTTTAAAAATGGCCGCAGACTCCTGCCTGTTGGTTCAGGAGTCTGTCAGTCATTTCAGTGAGGAGGATGAGTCAGTGGGGAGGGTTAGAGCCAGGTTAGGAAGTCATGTGAGTCAGCCCATCTGTGCACCGCGGAGGAAGCAGAGACTCAGGGAGGAGACAGAGACTTGCTGCTGCTGCTGCTGCTGCTGCTGCTGCTGCTGATGATGATGGGGACAGACAGAGATTCCCTAGTCTCAGCAGCAGTCATGAGAAAATTAGTATCTGCAGAACACACTTTGCTGTGTGCAGCTCTCTATGTGCTGCTGCTGCTGCTATTTCTCTGACTGAGGAGTGTGGCTGGACAGAGCTGCAACTACCTGTGTGGCCCAGGCTGGGGACACTATGAGAAAGTAGCCAGTTCCTCCTAGTATTCCTAGTCACATCTCACATCTGCACCATTTGGATGCCTGGTTAGACACTGTGGCACTCACACAGGTAAATACTTGTACAATTTAATTTACATTTTTAATATTTATTTTTATCTTTAGTCTGAACTAATTGCAGTTATAATAGGTTTCATTTAGTCATCCCAGTAACTTTGCACCTAGGTCCTGATTCACTACCAATCGCAGCTGCGATTACGCACACAATTGGGCGACTGTTACGTACAGCGTGTGCATCGCAGTGTGCGTGCGCAAACACCTCACTATGATCGGGATTGCGATCAAAGTGACAATGCAGACCCATTGCAGAGTGATTGATAGGAAGCACCATTTGGGGGTGGTGACGGGGGAGTGGTCGGCGAAACGCAGGCGTGTCCGTGCATTTGAATGCTGTTGCAA
The DNA here is from genome assembly GCA_031769625.1 of Taudactylus pleione. Taxonomy (NCBI): domain Eukaryota; kingdom Metazoa; phylum Chordata; class Amphibia; order Anura; family Myobatrachidae; genus Taudactylus; species Taudactylus pleione. The sequence continues at coordinate 2,160,725 of JAUIMM010000308.1, read as the reverse complement.
CCTGGGCGTGCATAAATTATCCACTGCGATGCCATACGTAGTTTGGCCTTTCACTGCGTGCGATGAGGTTAGCAATTCCTGGGTAAGGTCAGAGCTTGTGCAAGTGTGCGTGAGGCTGCGATTGTACTCCATGTTACCGATGCTTTCGTAGTCTTGCTAAGTATTACGGATGTGCAGTGGCGGGCTGGGCTGGGAGGCAGGGTGCCATGTGCCCCCTGGGTCGCAGCGTCATGCGGGCCGCGGACAGTCTGTGTCACTGTGACACAGACTGCACCGCGTGTGTAGCGCTGACCGGACGGAGTTCGGTCAGCGCTACACAAGTGACAAACACACAGCCGCCGGCTCCGGCAGCTGTGTGTTTGTTTTGATCAGCAGCCAATGAGAGTCTGTCAGACTCTCATTAGCTGCTGCTGCGCCCACTGCAGGAGTCGCTCCATCTTCCGGCTCCCGCAGTGGGCAATGGGAGAAGCATCATGACGTCATATGACGTCTCTCCCATAATGCAGAGTGGCCTGGCCCGGGAAGGATAGATGGAGGAGCGGATGGCGACGGCGGGAGCGGGGATTGAGGTAAGTGTTTTTATTTGTTGTTGTTTTTTTATTACTACTGGGGGAGGGGCAGGTACTACAAGGGGGAGACCACTACTGGGGGCACTACAAGGGGGGGGACTACTGCTACTGGGGGCACTACAAGGGGGGACTAGTACTACTGGGGGCAATACAAGGGGGGACTACTACTACTGGGGGCAATACAAGGGGGGACTACTACTACTGGGGGCAATACAAGGGACCGGAATGAAATACCGCCGGCCGATTCCCGGTAGCGGCAGCCCAACATCAGAAGAGATCCCGGCAGCAGAAGCCTGACAGCGCTGAAAATCCTGATCGTGGATAGGTAAGTATTGTCTAACCCCCCTAACCCTAACCCTCCTTAGGGGTGCCTATCCCTAACCTCCCCCCCAAGTGTCTAACCCTAATCCCCCCTCTAAGTGCCTAACCCTAACCACCCCCTTCCCCGCTGCCTAAACCTAAGTCCTCTGGGGGGGTGCCTAACCCTAAGTCCCCCCCCGGGTGCCTAACTAGCCTAACCCTCCCGGGGGGGTGCCTAACCCTAAGTCCCCCCCGGGAGCCCTAAACCTAACCCTCCCCCCCCCCGCGGCGCCCGGCATCACTACAATCAGGATGCCGGGCGCCAGTCTCCCGGGGTCGGGGAAATTCCAGGCGTCTACATCTAGACGCCCGGTATTTCACCCTTGCTGGGATATGACAGTCGGGAAGCCGGCTGCCGGTATTTAGGCAGTCGGCTTCCCGATTGCATACCCAATACAAAGGGGGGACTACTACTGGGGGTACTACAAGGAGGGGGACTACTACTACTGGGGGCACTACAAGGGGAGGGGACAACTACTAGGGGCACCACTGCATAGGGGGAAGGGGACTACTACTAGGGGCACTACATAAGGGGACCACTGCTGGGGGCTCTATAAAAAGGGCAATACTGGGGGTACTTCATAGGGGGGAGACTACAACTGGGGTCACTATTTAAGGGGCACTGCATAAGGGTTACCACTATTGAGGGCACTGCATGGGGGGTGGACTGCTACTGGGGGCACTATATAAGGGGCACTGCATAGGGGGTACCACTACTGGGGGCACTATATAATGAGCTTACTACTGGGGGCACAAGGGGCACTGCACAGGGGGGACCACTACTGGGGACACTGCATAGGGGGATCACTACTGGGGGCACAACTTGAGGCCTGCATAAGGGGGTCCTCTCCAGGGGCACAGGGGGGCACTGCATATGGGCACCACGATGGGGCTGCCCCATATCTTTATTTTTACTTTACATTAATCCCATATGGACCCACCTCCTCCCTGGAACACTTGAGAGGGGGTGGGGGGGGCACCATAGCACGCATGTTCTTCTGACACCCTGGCTACACGCTACTCCTCTGCCAGGGCCGTCTGCATGCATTAGCCCCCCAGGCTAAAAGTTGCCAGCCAGCCCCTGCGGATGTGGGTGAGGTAAAGGGGGCGTCCTTATGTTGTGCTGCATAGCATTTGCAGTCATTAGCATATCTTCACAGTCAGGCTGCGTGCGTAATCGCTATTGCAATCGCAGTTGCGATCCGTTACTGAGTCAGGCCCCTAGTGTGGTGATTGCATTCTGCACTGGTGGGTGTCAGCATTGTGCAGAACATCAGATTTTTCTTTTATTAAGGTTACTATAAATAGAAAGTTTATTTTTATAGGATGAAAGTAAAAGGCATTTTTGTCTGCTTAGTTTTTTTTTATATTGCTGAAATTAACTTAAAAAAGTAAAGGTGGACTCAGAGGCGTCTTCTTGTGGTTAGTTCCGAAAGAACTCTGCATTTGTCCACGCAAAACTTATGTGCGTATTATTATCTGCAGATATGTCCCATTAATTAAATCTTTCCCGGACAGTGGAAGCAGTAGGAATGAAAAACATATGACTGTCATATTCCAACTAAATAATTAATATATAACTCTTCTTTTGCATATTTGGGGCAGTTACTGCAATTTAGGAATCTTAAAAAAAAAGAAAAAGTAGAAATCTCAAGATATACTAGAAGTAGCGGGACCCCACATATACCCTCCACCCCACCTACAGTATACAGTACATATTGGCATCACAGTTATGGACAATTTACATTGAGTCTGAGTAATTGCAGTCATCTCACCATAAACTTCCCAGGGTAATCTTTTTTTTCTTTTTTTGCTTTAACATTTTTAACAAAGCTCCTACAGCAGCAGCGTGGCAACAGTTGCAGCGCTGCTGATGTGAGAGCTGCTCCTAGCTGTGGAGACAGGAGATGAGCAGAATCGCCCCCCGTGCTGTGCAAGAGGAGGCTTCAGAGTCTGCCCCTGCTGCAGGAATGGTATGCAGTCGGGAAGCCGGCGGACCTAATCCCGACCGCCATCTTCCCGACTGTCATATTCTGGCAAAGGTCTAAAGACAGGCGTTGATATGTTGACGCCTGTCATTAGACATTCGCCGGGAGACTGACGCCCGGCATCCCGATCGAAGGACCCCGGGAGCCGAGCACGGATAGCCACGCGGGGGGGGTTAGGTTTAGGGTTCCCGAGGGCGGATTAAGGGTTAGGCACCCCCCGGGGAGGTTAGGTTTAGGCTAGGGGAAGGAGGATTAGCGTTAGGCACCGCCAGGGGGGAATTTAGGGATAGGCACCCCCGGGGGAAACTTAGGGTTAGGCACCCCCCAGGGGACTTAGGTTTAGGCAGCGGGGAAGGGGGGGTTAGGTTTAGGCACATAGAGGAGGGATTCGGGTTAGGCACTGGGGGGGAAGGTTAGGGTTAGGCACCCCTAAGGGAGGTTAGGGGGTAGAATAGGGTTAGCAAATACTTATCTTAGGACGATCAGGATTTCCACTGCTGCCGGGATGCTGGTGTTAGGATTCGAACCGCTGGTCATGGGTCTGGCGGTAAATCATACTGATTCCGGAGGAGTACAGGTAGGACCTGCACTACTGCCTCATAGTGGTGCGGGGGTGGAAGCACACAGTGGGCACAGCCAGGGGAGTAGTGCTGACAACAGTGAGAGGGCCCCCCTGTTTTAAGTGCCCCGGGCCCTCAAAAGGCTTAATTCGGCCCTGGGGGTGAGCACTGATGCACTAGGTGGACAATTCTTTATATAGTATTTTACCAGGAAACACACCGCTCCTAGCACAGTATCATATACAGTTGTTCCCTAATGACAGGCAAAGGGCACTTAGCATTATTACACATGAGACCTGCGGGACAGACAGGTATCAGATTAATGCGACTGGCCAGGTTGCATGACATATAAGGCGCTCTATAGGAGAAGGCAAAGCGTCCTGAATCAGTACTAAATTAAGCGCATTCACACAAATAGAATTACTATTTAGCACTTATATAAATGATCTGTAATATAGTAAAACACTCCAAATATATATATATTTTAAAGGATTTTAATTCTAAGTTTTATTTTTGTCTATGAGATATGAGATATTTTTGTCTATGAGATATAAGCCGTTTACAGCTGTGGGCCTGATTGTTTCGTACATAGACTACAGTCAATACTCTGCAATCTGCTCCGTTCTGTGGCGCTCTTAGTTATTAGTACACATGTGCGTTGCTCCATTATTAAACCTCCCAGCATGCCTCATTGTGATCATCCCTTTACTCTCTTCTAGGACTGCAATGTGTATCTCGCCGGGACGGAGGAGGGACATATTCACAAGTGTTCATGCTCCTACAATGAGCAATTCCTAGATACGTACCGGGCGCATAAGGTGAGACGCTTGGTTACATCGAGATCATATTTAGACTCTTTAATAAAGTAATCAGGTCTTAATCCTGCATCTCTCCCAGGCAGCACACCATCGCTACTCTAAGGGTGCGCTACATTCAGCCGCCTGCTAGCTCTCGTCAGACAGGGTGACCTGCGCTATGTGGGGAAGTACAGACGGAACGCTGGGAGCGGTGACTACAGCAAGAAATTGCCCCATGGAGTAATATCTTACCGTTCACCTCCCTATATGCATTCTGGGCCTGATTCAGAGCCGGACGCTATTTGCGGACGGTCGTTCCAAAAAAGGGGCCGGCTATTTAAATTGAGCGCTCGCTCTTTGCGGTTTGTTGACGCCTCTATGTCTGAGCGAGCGAACGAAAAATGCGCTCGCTATTTTGTAAAGACGCCCCTTTGCCGTTCGCATCACACGTCATCTCCGCTATTTATTAGATTAATCGGGAACATTGAAAGGCATCTGACCTGCTCGCAGTGCTTGTGGTAGGATTTACTTAACGCTATCACTGCGAGCAGTTCAGGCTAAAAGACAACCAAGTGACGTGGCCGATGACGCTGCTTTGTTAATTATGCACTCCCATTAAGCGCCCTTTTGACCGTTAGGCACGCCTGCGTTCGGATCTCCACTCCCCCGTTTTCAAGCACCTTCCCCTGTTACCACCCACAAACGGTACAGTCTGTCAATCAAATTAGCAGCCCCTCGCTGTTTTGCGAGCGCACGATTTCCGACCGCAATGACTGGTTTGTGCATGCGCATTACGACCCATACGCATGCGCAGTTGTGCGAACATCGCTCACAGCGAACGAGCGGCCGCTTACGAGCGGCTCTGAATCAGGCCCTCTGTGCGAACTACCCCCTACAGAGGACTATATACTATATATAGTGCAGACTGCAGCCTCCGGGCCTGGTGTTAATGATGTATGGCTGAGATGTATCAAGCCTTGGAGAATTGTAAAGTGGAGAGCGATAAAGTACCAGCCAATCAGCTCCTAACTGTCATTTTTTAAACAGAGCCTGTAAAGTGACAGGAGCTGATTGGTTGGCACTTTATCTCTCTGCCAGGCTTAGTACATCTACCCCGTAGTGAGAATGAGGGATCGCCAAGGCTTGCCCAGTTCTACCCATAAAGAAAGAATGAAAACCTGATTTTAAGAACTTTACGGTGAAGGTTTGCATTTGGAATCTGCTGTTCAGCGCAACTCTGCAAAATGGACTTTTCCTTCAGCTTGTAACAGTGTCAATTCCAAATGTCTCTGTTTACAAGGTTCAGTGGATATATGCACCCTCCAGGGCGAGGGTTGTGACACCCACATGTTAAGGTTTGGTACCAGATGTAGTATTTCCCATCTAAGCTAAATATAGTGTTTTATTACACTATCACCTTTGATTTAATTCAGTTATGGGAGAAGCCAAGCATTGTTTCTTTATAATTTGATTTTCAATGTCCCTAATAGAGTGCAATTAATAGATTATCCGTCTGCTGCTGAAGCCGCTGATTTAATTTCTAAATGAGATTATTGGTGATTGAGTTTATCCCGAGAGCTGGGGATGAATCAGCTGCGACACTTGTCTGATGTATGTCTGTATAACGGGTGACTGGCACAACTGCTCACCACAACTGGAAGCACATAGCTGCAGAAGAAGTCAAAATATATGTTGGGGTACATAGACTGTGTATGTGGGGACGGGGGTGTCTATATTTTGTACATTAATTCCATGTCTGACAGACAGTGAAGCCCAAGTTATCAATTTGAGTCTTTGTATCTTGTATCATATTCTTCCGATGTTCTATTCCACAACAGAGAGGGTCATTTATACACACGGGTGCAAAGATAACAGGTGTTGTTACCAATAGCAACCAGATAGAACCTCGCCAGTTGCCCTGGGTGACTCCATCTTCCTCCTTTACACCAGTTTGCATAAGTGTCCCCCCAAAGGAGTGAGAAACAACAGATGACACGATGGCTTTTCCTGGTGAACGTCTTATATGTTAGTTTAATGAAACATATTGAGGGACATTAGTGAAAACGGTTCTAGAAGTAACTGTGTTTGCCATGTTAATCATCTCCTAGGAGTGTATTCACTAAAGTGCGAGTTTTTAGAAGTGGAGTTGTTGCCCATAGCAACCAATCAGATTCTACTTTTATCTAGCACCTTCTAGAAGATAATAGCTAGAATCTGATTGGTTGCTATGGGCAACATCTCCACTTCTAAAAACTCTCACTTTAGTAATTATACCCCCTACAATCTGGTTCATACTGTCATTATTTTAGTACAGTCTAGAATATTAAACGTCTGTACATTAATACGAGGTTCTTGGCCGCAGACGTTTTTTACCTGCATGCACACTCTGGGCCCGAGTCAGACGCAAAGCAGCGTTCGCTCGTAGCTGGCCGATTTTCTCATTCTGTGCATGCATATAAGCCTCTGTACGCGTGCGCAAGCCAGTCTCAGCGTTCGGGAAACGGGCGCTCGAAGTACACATACTGAGCGCTAATTTGAGTGACAGTGCCGTTTGTGGGTGGTGTCAGGGCAAGATCTATGAAAACGGGGGTGTGGATGTGTGAACGCAGGCGTGCCTGTGTGTTGTAACGGCGTTTCATGGGCAAGCATAATTAGCATGGAGGCGTCATTGTACACTTCACTTGGTTGTATTACGCCTGCAGTGATCGCAGTGCTTGCGGCAGGGTAGGGTCTACCTCAAGGGCTACGAGCAGCTCCGATGGCTCTCGATGTTACTGATATTGCATACACTTCCTGGAGATGACATGTGCGGTGAAGGAAAAGGAGGCGTCTTTAGACTGGCGTGCGTTCATCTGCCGTCGCTCTCTAAGACATAGAGGGCGTCCTTAAGCCTTGCTATGCGATTGCGGAATTTGCATACCCTGCTCCTGATGGCTGCGAAGTGCGCTGCGTTGTGTCTGGGTCTGAATCGCCCCCCCTGTGATATTGCAGACGATATTTTTGTAAAATCACCGTGCATGGCCTGAAAATGCCAGGCATGTACGAATAATGATCTAGTCAATCTCGCTATGATCATAATCGAGCAAGGTGGAAAATGCACTCTGAAGATGACCCCTGCCCAATTGTGTGTGAGGTCATTATTTTTATGACCACAAGTGATCCGGCTGCTCAACCCGAGAGAGAAAGGCTGAAATGATGTTCAATTTGGCCATATTGAAATATGATATTGTGACTATTGGGCCCAGAAGTGGGATCGCCCTGTGTGTTGGCACCTGTTAGACTCAAGTTTAGAGATGAGAAAAGGGATGGGGGCATGTTTCTTCAGCTTTACATAACTGAAACGCTCTCACACCCCGCAAAAGAAGTGGTACTGTACAGAACAGGAAATGTTACTGAGCAGTAATACGTAATAATAATTGCATACCAACAAATAAAAACTTCAGCTGATCCATTGCCAGTGATGAACCTTGTTCGAGTCAGATGTATAATAAAATATGTCTGAGTAATAACATTTTAAGTTTAATTCTCTGTCGGTTTATATTTCATTGTCCACATTTCTCTCTAGAGGGAACCCAGGTCTGATCGGTATCTAACAACTTCTTATTGGTTACAGCAATTACACAGCTACTGTAGACTTTGTTTTCCCATTCCAGGGTCCGGTGTATAAGCTGGCGTGGTCTCCGTTCTCCCCAGACGTGTTTCTTAGTTGCTCAGCAGATTGGTGCATCCATTTATGGCGCCAGGACGTTATGAAACCCATCTTGACGTTTTCGGCCACGACCAACGCTGTCCATGACATAATGTGGTCTCCCACCCTCCCGTTGGTGTTCGGGGCAGTAAACGAGAACAGAATAGAGATCTGGGATTTAAGTGTCAGCACGTAAGTTACAAGCAGACGTTCTATAAAAGATTTCTTGCCGCAGGATGACGACGCTGTTCATAAAGTCCGGTCAGGCCATAGTCTAGATTAGTCGGAGAATAATAGTCATTTTTGGCCTGTACAGTGGGGAGATAGAATCATATTTTTACACAACAAAATAAAAAATGTGTTTTAATTACAGATATATTTCAAGTTCATTTAAAGTATTATCTCTATGGTCAGTGTCACTGAGCCGCTTGGGTTACATTTCCTTTATTCCCCCTTTATATGTAATAATATCGGCCAGGAGCCATGGAAGGAGACAGAGGCCCTGATTCAGAGCCGGACGCTCTGACAGAGCGCTCACTCTGAATCAGGGCCGTCCTTCCTGATTTTAGAGCGGCCTCCTGGCCGCTCGCATAGCTGTGGGTGACCACCCATAGCTATAGCGAGCGGCCAAAAATATGGTCGCGATGGTCGTGACCATCGGGCTTGCGACGAGACCCTGCGGTAGGATCTCGCTGCCGCAAGCCCTGGAGTGCTTTTGGCTCTATCAGAGCCGAGAGCACTCCCACTGACATCACTAGTGATGTCAGTGGGGCCGGCCCCAGACGGTAGGCGTTCCCATGGGAACGCCTCCATCTGGCCAGCCACGCCCCCGGCACGCCCACCAAAGGGGGCGTGCTATCACTCACCATCGACAGCACGCCCCCTTTGTAGCGAGACCCGTAGCGGCGGCATGCACACTGGCCCAACATCGACCCGCTTGCGAGCGGGTCTGAATCAGGCCCAGAGACAGCTCTAGAGACTCAGGGCCTGATTCACTATAGATCGCAATATAGCGTACGCACGCAGTTCAACTGCGATAGTATGCTAATCCATAGCGATCGCAATGCCGCCGCACCACTACATAAGGACGCCCACTTCACCTACACGCACATCCGTAATGGTTAGCAAGACTGCGAAAACATCGAGTAACATCGAAGCCCCACGCACAGCTAAGGCAGGTGAGACCTTACTCAGGAATTGCTTACTTCAGCGCACGCTATGAGGCCTCAGGCTGCGTGTGGTATTGCAGTGGCTAATATATGCACACCCATGCAACACCGTCGAAATGCCCTGGCATGCCCGTGTTCGGCAGACCACACCCCCGTCACCACCCACAAACGGCACAATCACTCTGCGATGGGTCTGCGTAGTCACTGCCCGATCACAGTGGTCGGTTCGCGCATGCGCAATGCGGTGCATGCGCAGAACGCAACAATCGTCCGATTGCGTGCATATAAGCAGCTGCGTTCCTCGCTGAATCAGGCCCTTAGACAGTCCGTGGCTATTTCTGAGTCGCACGGGTCTATCTTCAGCAGATGCCAAAGGAGGGTTTTTGCATACGGCGCATGTGCGGAAGTGACTTTACACATTACCATCCTGACTTGTGGCGGTGTCGCTAGCGTGTAGCCAATGCTCCTTGCTTACTCTATGAGGCACCGACAGCGTTACTGTATAAATAATATACCCCACATAATACATTCAACCTAACATGGCGGGTGGACTAAAGACAGAGCAGCGGTGATTCTAGATTGCTCTGCTCCCCTCCCCCTTCAATATATGTTTTAAATTAAACCTTATTGCCCCAATACCCCACCCCATTCATAGGCAAACGCAGGGGGGGTTTCCGTCTGCCCGAAAACCCCCCTCATCAGACCACACCATTACCGCAATAGAAATAGTAATATAATAGAATTTTACTAGTGCTGCATGTTCTTGGAATGGAGCCCACATCTAAAATAAAACCATTCAGCTCAGGCAGGATGGACCTACTGCCGCATCTAATGGCTTACTGTGATCACTGGTCCTGTATATGCTGGAATTATGACACACAATACACTTTGTATGACACATTTTAAAGCTGGTTAAGTGCTAATTCTACCCTCTTCATGGACTGGCCACACTCACTCTAAAATCGAGCATTTGGAAACCCCCCTCTAGAAATCCTGTGTTTGCCACTGCCATTGCCGGTACATGGTGTTTGAGAGCAGGAGAGGTGCCGATCAGACTGATGATTGCGCACAAGCCAGGGCTGCCATGAGAAATTGTGGGGCCCAATACAGATAGAACAGCACAGGCAAACGCAGGGGGAGTTTCCGGTTGCCTGTAAGTCCCCCTCCCCAGCCCACATTATGACCACAATAGAAATAGTAATATAATAGAATGTTACTAATGCTGCATTTTTTTCTCAGTATCAGATATTAAATAATTAGCACCCCCTAAAGATCTTTTAACATGTGTCAGCCTGTGATAAATACACCAACTAGGAGATCTGGAAAACATGCACTGTTAGGGGTGCACTGCTATAGACCATCAGTAGGGTTAATTATTAATACTGTATAATAATACACTATCCAGTGCATAATGAGACCTATATGTACATACAGTCAGGTCCATAAATATTGGGACATTGACAGAATTTTCATATTTTGGCCTCTATTCACCACCACAATGGCTTTGAAATGAAACAAACAAGATGTGCTTTACCTGTAGACTTTCAGATTTAATTTGAGGGTAATTACATCCAAATCAGGTGAACGGTGTAGGAATTACAACGGTTTCTATATGTGCCTCCCACTTTTTAAGGGTCCAAAAGTAATGGGACAAACTAAACAATCCTAAATCTAACTTTCACTTTTTAATACTTTGTTGCAAATCCTTTGCAGGCAATTACAGCCTGTAGTCTGGAAGCATAGACATCACCAGACACTGGGTTTCATCCCTGGTGATGCTCTGCCAGGCCTCTACTGCAAATGTCTTCAGTTCCTGCTTGTTCTTGGGGCATTTTCCCTTCAGTTTTGTCTTCATCAAGTGAAATGCATGCTCAATTGGATTCGGGTCAGGGGATTGACTTGGCCATTGCATAACATTCCACTTTTTAGCCTTAAAAAACTCTTTGGTTGCTTTTGCAGTATGCTTCGGGTCATTGTCCATCTGCACTGTGAAGTGCCGTCCAATGAGTTCTGAAGCATTTGACTGAATATGAGCATATAATATTGCCCGAAACACTTCAGAATTCATTCTGCTGCTTTTGTCAGCAGTCACATCATCAATAAATACAAGGGAACCAGTTCCATTGGCAGCCATACATGCCCACGCCATGACACTACCACCACCATGCTTCACTTATGAGGTGGTATGTTTTTGATCATGAGCAGTTCCTTTCCTTCTCTTCTCTTCCCATCACTCTGGTACAAGTTGATCTTTGTCTCATCTGTCAATAGGATGTTGTTCCAGAACTGTAATGGCTTTTTTAGATGTTGTTTGGCAAACTCTAATCTGGTCTTCCTGTTTTTGTGGCTCACCAATGGTTTGCATCTTGTGGTGAACCCTCTATATTCACTCTTGTGAAGTCTTCTCTTGATTGTTGACTTTGACACATATACATCTACCTCCTGGAGAGTGTTCTTGATATGGCCAACTGTTGTGAAGGGGTTTTTCTTCACCAGGGAAATAATTATTTTGTCATCCACCACAGTTGTTTTCCGTGGTCTTCCGGGTCTTTTGGTGTTGCTGAGTTCTCCGGTGCGTTCTTTCTTTTTAAGAATGTTCCAAAGAGTTGATTTGGCCACACCTAATGTTTTTGCTATCTCTCTGATGGGTTTGTTTTGATTTTTCAGCCTAATGATGGCTTGCTTCACTGATAGTGACAGCTCTTTGGATCTCATATTGAGAGTTGACAGCAACTGATTCCAAATGCAAATGTCACACCTAGAATCAACTCCAGACCTTTTACCTGCTTAATTGATAATGAAATGATGAGGGAATAGCCCACACCTGTCCATGAAATAGCTTTTGAGTTGATAGTCCCATTACTTTTGGCCCCTTAAAAAGTGGGAGGCACATATTGAAACTGTTGTAATTCCTACACCGTTCACCCAATTTGGATGTAATTACCCTCAAATTAAATCTGAAAGTCTGCAGTTAAAGCACATCTTGTTTGTTTCATTTCAAAACCATTGTGGTGGTGAATAGAGGCCAAAATCTGTAAATTCTGTCAATGTCCCAATATTTATGGACCTGACTGTATATGTCCAGGGCACTGCTATGGTCTACTGCTGCTCCCCCAGACTCCCAAACTTGCACCAATCCTCTGGAATGGTGCCCACATCTGAAATAAAAACATTCAGCCCAGGCAGGATGGTTCTACTGCCGCATATAATGGCTTACTGTGATCGTTGGTCCTGTGTGTGCTGGAATTATTTCATACAGTACATTAGTATGAAGCTGGAAAAGCGCTAATGATGCCCTCTTCATGGACTGGTCACACTCGCTCTAAAATCAAGAATTTTGGGGGGGGGAAACACTAGAAATCCTGCATTTGCCGATGAACAGACAGGGTCCCCCTCATCCTCCTACATTCAGTATAAAACCATTGCAGCTGAGCAGATCTATGTAGTAGGGGGCTGTAGGGCATTGGATGGGTGGCTGCACACTACATAGATCTGCTTAGCTGCAATGGTTTTATACTGACAATTACAAGTACCTTCATATAGTTAGAATCACCAGGCTTCCTATGCAGGAACTCCATGTGTAAGGTGTCTGCCTGCAATGTGTGAGGTTTTGGGTTCAAGCACCTGGTATGACATGAGGAGGAATGTGTCTTTAAATAAAGGAGGATATAAGTGAGGGTGCACATGTCCTGCTGTACCTACAGGAGCCCGTCTGTCTGCCCCACCACCCATACAACAGTAGGAGATCGGACACTGACAGAGGGAGGGGGGGCGCAGCATGGATAATGACTCTGACAGCAAACTGCAGTTTGCCGTTTACAGGCTAAATCGTCGGCACGCTGCGGGTCCTCGCTGAGCCCTGTACATTAGCACCGACTGTACCTCCCTGATGGCGGCCCCGGCACTATCTACGGCATACAGTGTACCGGCTCTGACAGTGGAGATGATACTGGGAACAGATTATGGCAGCCCATTTAAACCCATCTTAGTGTACACGCAGCCCTGTCCCCCATCCACGATCCTGATAATCACTGAGGGTACAGGACAGATTCCCAGACCCCACCTTACTATGAAAATTGAACATGTTTTTTTTCCCCTATTTCTCTTTAGTTTAGATCCGATCATCGTGAGCTCGGCTAACCCCGGGGTGAAGCTCACAACCCTGTTATTCGCTCACAATACGAATTGCGTCCTGACAGGAGACAGCGACGGACAAGTTAGCGTGTACACGCTGAGAAATGTGACCAGTGTAGATTCCTCACAGGTGAGTCACATGTAGGGTTCTAGATGGAGAACGTCCCCCTGGATCAATCCAGTATCTAATTGATTGCACCTATCAGGAAAAACCCAGAAAAGGCATTTAACGAGGACCCAGCTGCATCACTGAGGGAAATGCCTCGTGCCTCATTACATCACAGGACCTGATAGGCTGCAGTGTCATAAACAATATTAAATCATTCCCAAAAGTCTGCCTCCACTGTGGGAAGGTAACGGGTGCACTACAAGTAACAGATTCTGCTCATTGTCACCACCAGTTTGCCATGACTGTGCCCTACATGGTGCAGGTCTCACTTCAGTCAGTTTGATTTAACCATCTGTGCTCAGCCATGGATAGCCTTAAAACCTGGACTGTTAGGGTGCCTTGAGGACCGAGCTTGAGAAGTACTGCCGTAGGCCATTAAAAAGCAGGACCTTTGGGGTGTAAGGGCCGTACCCATGCCATGCGATCTTTGCCAGTGTTGCACGTTGACCTCCTGTCCTCAGACTGTGCCCACTGGTGTTTTTTTCGCAGACGCTGCCGTCTTACTCCTGAAATTTACATTTTGGTGCAGTTTTATTCTGCACCTCGCCCATTTTACGCATCGATATCCACCATTCACAGCATCACTATTAACAAAAGCTAATAACCTGGTTGTTTATCTACCATATAAATCTGCTATCCTGCGTCAGAGGCTGTTTATCTCATTATAACGGTCTGGGACAGGTATATGATACCTGAGATTTCCTATAGGACCAGGTGTGACTTATTTATGTAATAACAGCGGTAATCATTAGGTCTGATAACTGTGGGGAGATGATCCAGTGAATTGTACAGGGACTGACAATTATCTTCAGCTGTCTGATCCTTTGCTGTATTATACCGATTCTAACATCTTCTAAACTCATTTTTTGCCCATAGAAATTAAAGAGCCGCTTCATCCTTTATAAGAGTGTATGCTAAATGGGAGGGAACATCTTGTATTGTAGAGGTTTCTCCTCCAATAGGCACCTGATACATTTGTTAGGTCAGACACAGGCCTCAGATAGAGCACACAGCATTTGTAGGCCCTATAGACTGGCCCATAAATGTACGATTACTCATTTCCATTAGTCTGGGATACAACACAAAGCTGTTATCTGCATACAACTGTATCCAATGCAAAGCTGTGTTGTGTCCCGACAGATATAAATACATGACTAGCAAACACAGAAGTATGCAGCCATAAAGAAGGGCTTATTTACTAACATCTGGATAACTTCCAACATTTATACATGCAAATTCAGGCCAAAGTAAGCCACGGCCAACCCACCCAAAACGCTCACTTTAGGCCAAAACTCCACCCATGTAAACCACAGCAACCAAATAGTTTATTTGTCTAGTAACAATGAGGTATCTGACTGGTAAAATAGTTTGGTGCACAATTGACAAAATAAACCCTAGTGCAGGGGTGGCCAACCTCAGTCCTCGAGAGCTACTAAAAAGTTCACGTTTTCCAGACCACCTACCAGGTCCACAGGTGGAGCTAATTACTTCACTTGTGATTCTGTGAGGAGACCTGGAAAATATGCACTGTTGGTAGCTCTCGAGGACCAGGGTTGGCTACCCCTGCCCTAGTGCATACTGGGTATTATAATACAAGCTATACAGCCCTAGCATCATGCAGATCATATACCATACAAACCATGCATAATACAGTCCCTAAATCATATAGCAGTGTACCACACAGGCCGCCCATTATACAGACCGTGCACCATACAGACCATGCATAATACAGTCCCTCTATCATACAGACAGTGCACCATACAGACCATGCATAGTACAGTCCCTCTATCATACAGACAGTGCATCATACAGGCCGCCCATTATACAGACCGTGTACCATACAGACCATGTATAATACAGTCCCTCTATCATACAGACAGTGCATCATACAGGCCGCCCATTATACAGACCGTGCACCATACAGACCATGCATAATACAGTCCCTCTATCATACAGACAGTGCATCATACAGGCCGCCCATTATACAGACCGTGTACCATACAGACCATGCATAGTACAGTCCCTCTATCATACAGACAGTGCATCATACAGGCCGCCCATTATACAGACCGTGTACCATACAGACCATGTATAATACAGTCCCTCTATCATACAGACAGTACATCATACAGGCCGCCCATTATACAGACCGAGTACCATACAGACCATGTATAATACAGTCCCTCTATCATACAGACAGTGCATCATACAGGCCGCCCATTATACAGACCGTGCACCATACAGACCATGTATAATACAGTCCCTCTATCATACAGACAGTGCATCATACAGGCCGCCCATTATACAGACCGTGCACCATACAGACCATGTATAATACAGTCCCTCTATCATACAGACAGTGCATCAGACAGGCCGCCCATTATACAGACAGTGCACCACACAGGCCGCCCATTATACAGACAGTGCACCATACAGGCCGTCCATTATACAGACAGTGCACCATACATGCCGCCCATTATACAGACAGTGCACCACACAGGCCGCCCATTATACAGTCCCTCTTTCATACAGACCATGCATAATACAGTCCCTCTATCATACAGACAGTGCACCATACAGACCATGCATAATACAGTCCCTCTATTATACAGACCATGCATAATACAGTCCCTCTTTCATACAGACGGTGCACCATACAGACCATGCATAATACAGTCCCTCTATCATACAGACAGTGCATCATACAGGCCACCCATTATACAGACCGTGCAGAGGTCCTGATTCAGATCCGGTCGCAAGCGCTGAGCGCTCGCAACCGGGTCGATGGTGGCCCACAGCGCATGCGCACGACGGAGCCGGCTCCGTCGTGCGCATGCGCGAGACCCGGCTAGCGACGGGCACTCCGTCGCTCCGTGTCTCGCACCAAAGGGGGCGAGCTGTCGATGTTGAGTGACAGCTCGCCCCGTTAAGGGGGACGGGCCGGGGGGGTGGCTGCCCAAACGGAGGCATTCCCATGAGAACGCCTACCGTTTGGGGGCGGCCCCACTGACATCACCAGTGATGTCAGTGGGAGAGCCTCCAGCTGAATTTGAGCCAGAAGCTCTCTGGGGCTTGCGGCCACGAGACCCTACCAGAAGGGTCTCGTCGCAAGCCCGATGGTTATGATGGTCTTGACCATCGCGACCGTCATCATGGCCGCTCGCTATAGCTGTGGGTGGTCACCCACAGCTATGCGAGCGGCCAGGAGGCCGCTCCAAAAATATGGAAAAAAAGACCCTGATTCAGAGCGACCGGCTCTGAATCAGGGCCACCATACAGACAGTGCATAACACAGTCCATCTATCATACAGACAGTGCATCATACAGACCATGCATAATACAGTAAATCTATCATACAGACAGTGCACCATACAGACAGTGCATAATACAGTCCATCTATCATACAGACAGTGCATAATATAGTCCATCTATCATACAGACAGTGCACCATACAGACAGTGCATAATACAGTCCCTCTATTATACAGACAGTGCATAATATAGTCCATCTATCATACAGACAGTGCTAGTCCATCTATCATACAGACAGTGCATAATATAGTCCATCTATCATACAGACAGTGCATAATATAGTCCATCTATCATACAGACAGTGCATAATATAGTCCATCTATCATACAGACAGTGCACCATACAGACAGTGCATAATACAGTCCATCTATCATACAGACAGTGCATAATATAGTCCATCTATCATACAGACAGTGCATAATATAGTCCATCTATCATACAGACAGTGCACCATACAGACAGTGCATAATATAGTCCATCTATCATACAGACAGAGCATAATATAGTCCATCTATCATACAGACAGTGCATAATATCGTCCATCTATCATACAGACAGTGCATAATATAGTCCATCTATCATACAGACAGTGCATCATACAGACAGTGCATAATACAGTCCATCTATCATACAGACAGTGCACCATACAGACAGTGCATAATACAGTCCATCTATCATACAGACAGTGCATAATATAGTCCATCTATCATACAGACAGTGCATAATACAGTCCATCTATCATACAGACAGTGCATCATACAGACCATGCATAATACAGTCCCTCTATCATACAGACAGTACATAATACAGTCCATCTATCATACAGACAGTGCATCATACAGACAGTGCATAATACAGTCCATCTATCATACAGACAGTGCATCATACAGACCATGCATAATACAGTCCCTCTATCATACAGACAGTGCACCATACAGACCATGCATAATACAGTCCCTCTATCATACAGACAGTGCACCATACAGACAGTACATAATACAGTCCCTCTATCATACAGACAGTGCACCATACAGACCATGCATAATACAGTCCCTCTATCATACAGACAGTGCACCATACAGACAATACATAATACAGTCCCTCTATCATACAGACAGTGCACCATACAGACCATACATAATACAGTCCCTCTATCATACAGACAGTGCACCATACAGACCATGCATAATACAGTCCCTCTATCATACAGACAGTGCACCATACAGACAGTACATAATACAGTCCCTCTATCATACAGACAGTGCACCATACAGACCATACATAATACAGTCCCTCTATCATACAGACAGTGCACCATACAGACCATGCATAATACAGTCGGTGTATGCATAATACGGTGACACAACATCACCCCCCCACCCCATAGGGATGCGCTGGAAAATATGTGATGTTAGGCTACTGTGTATATTAGGGTGATGTCCCTTCACATGACATTATTGCATGCTATATCATCACGCAGATTTGAAATGGCCGACTAGGTGCCAAGTCTCGTAAATTATGCCGGGTACACACTAGATGATATGTCGTACGTTCCGGCCTGTATGTCACTGACAATGCGCGCTACATGCAGGTCCAACGAGCGGCATCCTTAGAGAGGGCCATGCTGACGAATGCAGCATGGCCCCCTCGCCATTGTTCCATCGCTGCCGGCATCGGCGAGTGTGTACACACTTGCTGGAGCCGGCATCCCGCCAGGTCCCGTCGCTTGCGAGTTCGGTACGCACTAGATATCGTCTAGTGTGTACCGACTTTTAGAGCAGCAACAAAACTGCCGTATGATCCCCTCCTATCCTAACCCCAACAAAACTGCCGTATGATCCCCTCCTATCCTAACCCCAACAAAACTGCCGTATGATCCCTTCCTATCCTAACCCCAACAAAACTGCCGTATGATCCCCTCCTATCCTAACCCCAACAAAACTGCCGTATGATCCCCTCCTATCCTAACCCCAACCCCAACAAAACTGCCGTATGATCCCCTCCTATCCTAACCCCAACAAAACTGCCGTACGATCCCCTCCTATCCTAACCCCAACAAAACTGCCGTACGATCCCCTCCTATCCTAACCCCAACAAAACTGCCGTACGATCCCCTCCTATCCTAACCCCAACAAAACTGCCGTACGATCCCCTCCTATCCTAACCCCAACAAAACTGCCGTATGATCACTTCCTATCCTAACCCCAACAAAACTGCCGTATGATCCCCTCCTATCCTAACCCCAACAAAACTGCCGTATGATCCCCTCCTATCCTAACCCCAACAAAACTGCCGTATGATCCCCTCCTATCCTAACCCCAACCCCAACAAAACTGCCGTATGATCCCCTCCTATCCTAACCCCAACAAAACTGCCGTACGATCCCCTCCTATCCTAACCCCAACAAAACTGCCGTACGATCCCCTCCTATCCTAACCCCAACAAAACTGCCGTACGATCCCCTCCTATCCTAACCCCAACAAAACTGCCGTACGATCCCCTCCTATCCTAAGCCCAACTAAACTGCCGTACGATCCCCTCCTATCCTAACCCCAACAAAACTGCCGTACGATCCCCTCCTATCCTAACCCCAACAAAACTGCCGTACGATCCCCTCCTATCCTAACCCCAACAAAACTGCCGTATGATCCCTTCCTATCCTAACCCCAACAAAACTGCCGTATGATCCCCTCCTATCCTAACCCCAACAAAACTGCCGTATGATCCCCTCCTATCCTAACCCCAACAAAACTGCCGTATGATCCCCTCCTATCCTAACCCCAACCCCAACAAAACTGCCGTATGATCCCCTCCTATCCTAACCCCAACAAAACTGCCGTACGATCCCCTCCTATCCTAACCCCAACAAAACTGCCGTACGATCCCCTCCTATCCTAACCCCAACAAAACTGCCGTACGATCCCCTCCTATCCTAACCCCAACAAAACTGCCGTACGATCCCCTCCTATCCTAAGCCCAACTAAACTGCCGTACGATCCCCTCCTATCCTAAGCCCAACTAAACTGCCGTACGATCCCCTCCTATCCTAACCCCAACAAAACTGCCGTATGATCCCCTCCTATCCTAACCCCAACAAAACTGCCGTATGATCCCCTCCTATCCTAACCCCAACAAAACTGCCGTATGATCCCCTCCTATCCTAACCCCAACAAAATTGCCGTATGATCCCCTCCTATCCTAACCCCAACAAAACTGCCGTATGATCCCCTCCTATCCTAACCCCAACAAAACTGCCGTATGATCCCCTCCTATCCTAACCCCAACTAAACTGCCGTATCATCCCCTCCTATCCTAAGACCAACAAAAAAATGTTTTTGACAAGCTGGAACTGAAAATAGAAAAATCAATGGAAAACAACAGGTTTATACCGCGCTCTAGGACAATGTGTCGCTGGCATCTACAAGTCACAATTAACAAATAAAAAAGGTTTTGTAGGTCAAAGTTTTTTTGTTTTTTTTTTAAACAAGAAGCTTTGTGTGACCATAATGCAGATCGCTCATAAATTCTTCTCACCCTGAGCCGCTCACAGTACCATTTTATTTACAGTCGGGATTTACGCTCATTTCACTGAATTTATAGGAAGCTGCACAAAATTCACTCACGTGAAAAGTCCCCCTGAAAATGTGACTTATTGCCTCTAAGTGCTGTTTTATGGCGAATGTCTCGTTTTATGACGGACGGCCCCGGTAATTAATTATCTGTATAAATCCTGCACAGTTGTCGTATGTAATGCACTATGCGCCATCGCACCTCTATAACAGACTCATCTCTCCTCTTACAGGTGAACGCTTTATATGATCTGATTGGGGCGACTCTGGCATGTCAGCTGTAACGTATGGTCTGGTGATGTCATGGAACTAATGTGAAACGATGCAAAACAATAAAACAAACAATAAAACATGTATATTTGTGAAACGAGCTGCCCGATATGTGTGTATTGGAAGGGAAATTATTTCTATCGTTTCAGATTTGACTCCTGTCCTGTTGTAAGGAGAGAGGTGCGGCACATTTTACACTTCTGGATGCCGCAAATGTTATTAAAAAAAATACCAATAATAACGTATACCAGCATGGCGGCAGTGTGGTTTACATTGCTGTCTCATAGCGCTGTGTGGAGTTTGTATGGGCTCCCAGTGTTTGCATTGTGTGTGCGTGGCTGCCATCGTCCCAGGCACGGACACTCAGAGTGTCGGGGCCCGCCCGCTCCTACCCCATCGCTGCCACACAATAGCATTGAATGACTGACAGAACCAGCCCACTGACTGTGTTATGACAATCAGCAATTTGCTCCCAAATGCTGGAAAATGGACAAAAACTGTTGTTTGAACAAATTGTTTAGATCAAACATTTAACAAACTTGTCTGACCGACCATTTTCTGGCATTTAGGAGCAAATTGCTGATCATCGGTTACTCCCAGACGTTACCAGATTTTCATTCCAACTTATCAACTAGTTGGATGGTTGGACAGAAAATCTTTACGTGTGTACCCAGCTTTATCCTAACTTTTGGGAGCAGTGTTGTGCTCACTGCCACTCTGCACAGCATCTACCTTTGCTGCTTGTGACCAGGGCCAGAGCCGTAACTAGACATTTTGGTGCCCTGTGCCAGAAAGAGCGTTGGTGCCCCCCTCATTTTTCAAAGGGACATAATGCACCCAAAAAAGGGCCATGGCTTCATGGGGAAGGGCCAGGAAAGAGATAGGGGAGGCCAGGAGATGCTGGGGATGATATAAGAGGAAGCTACAAGCAAGAATGATGATAAACAGAAATTTGACAGGACCAAACAGCGTCCCCTGACCTCTGGTGCCCTGTGCGATGGCACCGGCCGCACTACCCTAGCTACGGCCCTGACCAGGGCCATAACTGCAGATTAGCCAGGATGGCTCGAGCACCCATGGCCACCCGATCCCGGGGAAGGCTCTCTGCAAATACCCCAGCCTTGCTTTTTGGTCCAAGTTCCTGGCTCTGGGCTCTTGTCACAGAGCCTCCATAATGTTGTGGCCCTTTGTGCATGATTGTTAAGACTGAGTTAGCTCTACACTTTGCCAGGGGCGCCCTGATCCCTACGTATGCTACTCCTTGTGGCAGAGTGGCAATGTTTTTAGGGGTGGGGGGCACATTGGGCCTAATTACGAGATTTATGCTATGCAATCGCAGTTGAGACTCATTAAGTATCGCAATAGCGAAAATATGCTAATGTCTCCAAAAGCTTACCCGAGCATAGGGACGCCCACTGCTGCCTTATCATATCCGCCCAACAACGTACAACAGTGTAAACATTGGTACTATCGACGCACATCGGACAGTCACACAGCATATAGAGCAAGTCTGACCTGTTCAAACACTGCAGCTCTCCTGACACGCAGAGAGCTCTCATGCTGCAAAGGAGATCGCAATGATTAATTTATGCGCGCCCATAAAATGGCGTCTACATGATCAGACGTGCCTGAATTTATTCTAACCCCCCCTTTCTGGTACCTCCCCAAATGCTGACTACCTGTCACTCTCTTTGCGAGTGAATCCTCTGTACGAGCGTAATCGCAATACAACAGCTGCGCCTGCAACAATGCAGCATTCGGACATGTGCAATGACTAACAATCGCTTTGTCTGCGTAGATATCGGCATTACGGAAATCTCAGAATCGGGAAAGTGGGATATCGGGGCTAAATACTATACTGACAGTGACGGGAGTCATCCTTTTAAGAAACAAAATCATTCACCCAGCGAGGGGGGCCGGTCTCTCGCCCAATATTTATTTTCTAGATCAGATCTTCAGCCTATAAACATAAAACTAATGACAAATATAATATACGTTATTAGAATACAAACAAATAATTTCTGTGAAATGACAAAATACAAAAATGAATAAATTGGAAATAATAAAAAATGTTTCATTTCTAAAAAAAAAAGTAAAAAAATAAAAAACAACCACACATAGTAATAGAACAATAACTGGCCAGGCACCTGTGGTTTAGTACATTTGATTCTGGATTTGTAGCCTGTAAAGTTTACCTGGAAAAGCCAAATGTTATCTCAATGCGCTTCGTACACGGTGATTTTATACCTGATAAGATCTGTTATCTGCGAGAGCCGTAAATCTGCTAATCCCTTTATGACAGGTAATGTGCATGAGAACATACAGCTGTCACCGAAAGGACAACACTTCCCCGGAACAGGAGGATGTGTGTGATGCCAGATGTGGTCCAGGCTCCCAGATATCATGGGCAGACCCCGATGTGGCACACTGCTGGATCCTCCCTACTGCCAACAAAGGAGACTTATCAAAGCTTGGAGATTGGTACTTTACCAATCAATCAGCTCCTAACCATCCCTTTGCAGGCTGTGTTTGAAAAATTACAGGAGCTGATTGGTTGTACTTTATCTCCGTCCACTTTATCTCTCTCCAAGCTCACAACACTGATATTCACGTAGCCGAGAGATTATTTGCACCTGCGCATGTTCTAAAAGTTCTGAAAACCCCCTATGGCGCATGCGTTACACAGAGCGTACGCACAGAGGCGCTGTTGCGATTGGGACAGACGGTATCAGGAGTGATGGGCGTTCCTGGGCGGTGTCTAGTAGTGGACGCAAAAATGGTCCGTTCAGTGGGCGTGTCAGTGCAAGCATCTTCGTTCCCAGTCGCGCAGGCGTAGGGGGCCGTGGTCAGACGGAGGCACTGCACCGGCTATAGGGCTGGTGCAAGTTTTGGTGGTGTGACCGATGGTGGTGTCTAAGGACACACCAGGTGGTATAACCGTGTGCACTGGCGCATTCAGCCTTGTGGATGTACACCAGGGAAGATGTTTGTAGCAGCATCTGCATAGAGTCGTAGATGGGCGCCCACCAATGGACGCTGCTATGTGCACTTCTGCATCCGACTCAGAATCACGTTCCAAGTGTCACCTAAAGACAACCTGCTTCTTAAGCCCAAGAGAGGCAGCCGCAGCGCCCAGGCAACGGGCAGACTGAAGCACCCAGGCAACGGGCAGACTGAAGCGCCCAGGCAACGGGCAGACTGAAGCGCCCAGGCAACGGGCAGACTGAAGCGCCCAGGCAACGGGCAGACTGAAGCGCCCAGGCAACGGGCAGACTGAAGCGCCCAGGCAACGGGCAGACTGAAGCGCCCAGGCAACGGGCAGACTGAAGCGCCCAGGCAAAGGGCAGACTGAAGCGCCCAGGCAAAGGGCAGACTGAAGCGCCCAGGCAACGGGCAGACTGATGCGCCCAGGCAACGGGCAGACTGAAGCGCCCAGGCAAAGGGCAGACTGAAGCGCCCAGGCAACGGGCAGACTGAAGCGCCCAGGCAAAGGGCAGACTGAAGCGCCCAGGCAAAGGGCAGAACAAAGCGCCCCCAGGCAATTGGCAGACTGGAACGCCCAGGCAACGGGCAGACTGGAACGCCCAGGCAACGGGCAGACTCTACCCACAAATATTAACTTCTTTATTTTATTTTTTGAGACGGTAAATAATAGATTCAAAAAGACATAATATAAAAAAAGCTGAGCTGCAGAGAAAACAACAATACAGTCAGGGGCATAAATATTGGGACAGTGACAGAATTGTCATATTTTGGCCTCTAGTCACCACCACAATGGCTTTGAAATGAAACAAACAAGATGTGATTTACCTGCAGACTTTCAGATTTAATTTGAGGGTAATTACATCCAAATCAGGTGAACGGTGTAGGAATTACAACGGTTTCTATATGCAGGGCCGCAACTGGGGGGGGGGGGGGGGGGGTGAAAAAAGGCTGACTCACGGTGGCTTGGGGGCTGCAGATTCAGAAAACGGCCATCCAAAAATGGCCGCCGCCTATGGAGACAGATGCTAGAGGTCCTTACTGGAAATCTAGTGTCTGTCTCCTCCTTGGTGGTGGCCATTTTTGGTTGGCCATTTTCAGCAGATTCCATGTGGACTAGCCGTACGCATGGACTCTGCTGAAAACGGTCATCCAAAAATGGCCGCCGCCA
The DNA here is from genome assembly GCA_031769625.1 of Taudactylus pleione. NCBI lineage: Eukaryota > Metazoa > Chordata > Amphibia > Anura > Myobatrachidae > Taudactylus > Taudactylus pleione. The sequence continues at coordinate 2,135,988 of JAUIMM010000308.1, read as the reverse complement.
AGGAGGAGACAGACACTAGAGGACCTACTGGACCTCTAGTGTCTGTTAGGCCAGCACAAGTGCTGGGAGAAGATGCTGAAAGCTGCATCTTCTCCTGTGAAACCCCCTGTCAACGAGCATAAACCCCATGGCAACGAAAATAAACCCCATAGGAATGAGCACTAAACCCCCTGGCAACGAGCATGAAATCCCTGACAACGAGCAGGTAATTTTAAAGTAATTAGAAGCCTTACTGTGGGGCATAAAATGGTGTTGAGCAAATATGTAAGTGGCACTTTTGTTATAGGCATTACAGTGTGTGGCATAATGTAAGTCACTATACCAGGAACGTTTGACTAGTGCACTGCCTTATGGAGGAGCAAGGACAAAATCCAGGGAAGGGAGGGGGCGCAAAATTGCTATCTTGCACCGGGTGACAGATATCCTAGTTTCGGCCCTGCTATATGTGCCTCCCACTTTTTAAGGGACCAAAAGTAATGGAACTATCAACTCAAAAGCTATTTCATGGACAGGTGTGGGCTATTCCCTCATTATTTCATTATCAATTAAGCAGGTAAAAGGTCTGAAGTTGATTCTAAGTGTGACATTTGCATTTGGAATCAGTTGCTGTCGACTCTCAATATGAGATCCAAAGCCATCATTAGGCTAAAAAATCAAAACAAACCCATCAGAGAGATAGCAAAAACACTAGGTGTGGCCAAATCAACTGTTTGGAACATTCTTAAAAAGAAAGAACGCACCAGAGAGCTCAGCAACACCAAAAGACCCGGAAGACCACAGAAAACAACTGTGGTGGATGACAGAAGAATTATTTCCCTGGTGAAGAAAAACCTCTTCACAACAGTTGGCCAAATCAAGAACACTCTCCAGGAGGTAGGTGTATATGTGTCAAAGTCAACAATCAAGAGAAGACTTCACAAGAGTGAATATAGAGGGTTCACCACAAGATGTAAACCATTGGTAAACCTCAAAAACAGGAAGACCAGATTAGAGTTTACCAAACAACATCTAAAAAAGCCATTACAGTTCTGGAATAACATCCTATGGACAGATGAGACAAAGATCAACTTGTACCAGAGTGATGGGAAGAGAAGAGTATGGAGAAGGAAAGGAACTGCTCATGATCCAAAACATACCACCTCATCAGTGAAGCATGGTGGTGGTAGTGTCATGGCATGGGCATGTATGGCTGCCAATGGAACTGGTTCCTTGTATTTATTGATGATGTGACTACTGACAAAAGCAGCAGAATGAATTCTGAAGTGTTTTGGGCAATATTATATGCTCATATTCAGTCAAATGCTTCAGAACTCATTGGACGGCGCTTCACAGTGCAGATGGACAATGACCCGAAGCATACTGCAAAAGCAACCAAAGAGTTTTTTAAGGCTAAAAAGTGGAATGTTATGCAATGGCCAACTCAATCCCCTGACCTGAATCTGATTGAGCATGCATTTCACTTGATGAAGACAAAACTGAAGGGAAAATGCCCCAAGAACAAGCAGGAACTGAAGACATTTGCAGTAGAGGCCTGGCAGAGCATCACCAGGGATGAAACCCAGCGTCTGGTGATGTCTATGCGTTCCAGACTTCAGGCTGTAATTGCCTGCAAAGGATTTGCAACAAAGTATTAAAAAGTGAAAGTTAGATTTAGGATTGTTTCGTTTGTCCCATTACTTTTGGCCCCTTAAAAAGTGGGAGGCACATATAGAAACTGTTGTAATTCCTACACCGTTCACCTGATTTGGATGTAATCACCCTCAAATTAAATCTGAAAGTCTGCAGTTAAATCACATCTTGTTTGTTTCATTTCAAAACCATTGTGGTGGTGAATAGAGGCCAAAATATGAAAATTCTGTCAATGTCCCAATATGTAGGGACCTGACTGTATGTTGTTTTCTTATCTATTTACTAACACTGCCATAACATTACAGGCCTGATTCTGAGTCAGGTGCAGTGACGTAACTAGGGTATTTGAAGCCCGGGGCAAATAAAAAAAATGGAGCCCCCCCCCCCCCTCATGTGCGCGCGGCAAAAAAATGGGTGTGGTCACTTAAAAATGGAGCGTGTCAACATGACACACCCCTTTATCGTCACTCTGAGCATTCCTTTCCATATGCACCTTAACCCCAGAAGTGCCCCTTATGCAGTACCCCCAGTATGCAAAGTCCTGGTGTGATCCCTCTTATGCAGGCCCATAGTAGTGCCCCTTATACAGTACCTCCAGCAGTGGTCCTCCTTATGCAGCCCCCCATTAGTTCCCCTTATACAGTACCCCCAGTATGCAATGCCCCCAGTAGTGGTCCCCCTTATGCAGCCCCTCAGTTCACCTTATTCAGTGTCCCCAGTAGTGGTCCCTCTTATATAGTGCCCCTAGTAGCAGTCCCTCCAAAGCAGTGCCCCCAGTAGTGGTACCCCCTTATGCAGTGCCCTTTATATAGTGCCCCCAGTAGTGGTACCCCCTTATGCAGTGCCCCCAGTAGTGGTCCCCCTTATGAAGGCCCCAAGCAGTGATCCCCCCTAACCAGTGCCCCCTGTCGTGGTCCTCCCTATTTAGTACCCCCAGTAGTGGTCCCTCCAGTGCAGTGCCCCCTGTGCCCCTAGTAGTAAGCCCCTTATATAGTGCCCCCAGTAGAGGTCCCCCTCATGCAGGCCCTCAGTAGTGATCCCCCCTTCCAGTGTCCTTATACATTGCCCCCTGTAGTGGTCCTCCCTATTTAGTGCTCCCAGCAGTGGTCCCCTAGTAGTAAGCCCCTTATATAGTGTTCCCTGTTGTAGTTTCCCTTGTGCCCCTAGTAGTAAGCCCCTCATATAGTGCCCCAGTAGTAGTTTCCCCCACAGTAGTAGTCCCCAGTAGAGGTTCCCCCTCCCGATGCAGTGCCCCCCCCATAGAGGTCCCCCCCAGTAATCGTGCCCCCCCCTCGTAGTGCAGACTCACAGGTAAAAGAAAAAAAAATACACTTATCTTAATCCACCCTCTGGCTCTGGCCACTGCTCCCGCCGCCGCACGTCAGTCCTCCCGGGCTGGCGCGCCCTGCATTATGGGAGAGACGTCATGACATCTCTACCATTATCCACTGCAAGAGACGGAAGGTGGAGCTCATGAGTGAGCTCCAGCCCGGCTCTTGCAGAGGGCGCTGCAGCAGTCAATGAGAGTCTGTCTGACTCTCATTGGCTGCTAGTTAACATACACATCGCTGCACACACAAACTGCACAGCCTGAGCCCGCCTCCTGGCGCTATTGGGTAAGCACTCAGGGGGAGGGAAGGGGCTCGATCAGCGCTACACTGTCTAACTAGGGCAGGCCGGTACCGTGGCCGGCGGTGCCCCCTCCCCCCACGCCACCGGTCATACGGCGCCCAGGGCACACGCCCTGCTCGACCCCCCTTAGTTACGCCACTGGTCAGGTTCCGAGTGCGGACGGATCTCACGGATATCTACAAATGGCGCATGCGCCACAGATAGCAGACGCACACTGCACAGACAAAGTGAGGACAGATTGATCCATCCTTTGAGGATCTCACTCTTTTGTGTGAAAAGGGCGTTTCTGGGCGGTCGCTGTGCAGATCCGTCTCCCGGAAGAGCCTTGGGAGTGTCGTGGGCCCGTAGGCTGACTTCTATGCTGGTTTTCAGCGCATGGACTGAGATGGGCCGCCTTTTCCTGATGGATGGAATAGATGTAAGTCCTGATACTGATGGTGACGGAAAACCAGTGGGCAGCCCGGCCTTCCACATGCAGACAGATGGATAATTGGCATAGAAGGGCGCACACTCCCATAAGGGTGATGTAATAAACAAGGGGCTGTGGCTGAACGATCCAGCCATTCATCAGTCAGTGTTTTGATACACTCATGACTGGTGGAGGGTACTGGCCATCCACTAATCACAATCAGATCACTGGCAGCCACTTTCCTGGCTGTGACTGTGTGTGAAAAATACAGTGTGCACTAACTGCTGTACACACCTGTGACCAGTCCACACACGCTGCATGTACTGGATGTGACTGGTGGTAAAGAGGCAAGCATAGAATGTTGACCAGCCGGCCCGAGGTGGCACAATTAGAGTGGCCGGGGAATATTCTCTGCCTGCCTCCCACCCATCAGATATAGGCATGCAGAGCATCCCTGCTGGTGGCCTCAAATGCCTAAGAATGTAGCAACCTCCTGCCCCCTGGCCTGTGGCCCATCCCACCCCTGGCCCGGTCTGCGGAAGTATCTTAATTTCTAAGATTATTTTTAATTAATTTTGATAAATGGTAATAATCACATATGTTGCATGAAGCTTGGTTATGTTTAGATACACGGGTTTTACAGCAGAATAATTTTTAGAAGCTGCGTTTTGTATTAAAACAAATATATATATTTATATTATATATATTTAAGGTGTTACAAAGTCAGCGCTACCCAAAATTTTATTGTCCAGTATAGTTCAGTAAATGCTTTTTTATTATCAAGTGCTAGAACTTTAATTCCTTCTACTGCATCCCAAATAGATACAAGAATCAGCGCCACGTTTGAATCTGTTGCAGAATCGGAAATGGAGGGATTGGCGCCATCATAAAACGTGAACTAAAGCCATAATAGATCAAATGCAGGAAGGTTTTGTTGATTTATTTTTAAGATCATAATGCATCATACTCTGACCATTGTGCTAAATCCAGCAGAACATTTGGCAGCCCCTTGCCTCTGTGGGTAACTTGCCCCCTGTACTGGATGCAGAATTGAGAACGTTGAGACATAATTTAGTCCTGACTCACGTAGAAGACAGATGACCTGTATCCAAGCATGCGCCCTGCGACGCGTTTCGGAGTAGTGCCATCTTCCTCAGACGCAAGAGACATCCACAATCTGTGCTCGTATTTAAGTATGAAACCTGTTGGTGAATTTTCCTTCTAGCGCTCATATTACTAATCATTAACATCTTCTAGCCTAGAAGTATAAAATATTCAATGTTTGTCCCCATATTTGATTCTTTACATATTTTTTTCCACCCATCCGGTTCGCCCGTGCCAGCGGCATGCTATGCAAATCAGTACGGGGGGCAGGGGGGATAATTAGCGGCCCCTCTGTTGTGTTTTGGGAAAAGAAACTCATAAATCAGTCTCAGCACCAAAGAGTAAAGCAATAAGGGGGAGATGTATCAAACCTTATTAACAGGACAAGTAGAGAAGTCACCCTTAGCAACCAATCAGCTTCTAGCTATTATTGAATAGAATGTGTTAGATAAATGACAGCTACATCTCCCCTATTTCTCACACAAGGAATATGGGGCTAATTCTTAGGTCCAAATAAGGGCTGATGTGCAGATCTATCTATCAGCCAACAACTAAACCCAGAACATACATGCCTACGCTCCCGGAATTCGCGGGAGGCTCACGATTTTATGGGTAACCCCCCGCACCCCCGGAAGGGCAGGCACTTTTCCCGCATTTTGCCCACTTCCTAGTGAAGTGGGCAGAATGGGGACAATTTCCGTTGGCAACCGCGGGTCCCCGTGTAGGGAGCGGGACTTAATGACGCGTATCTTCATGAATAGCGTCATTTACCCCTGCCCTCTATTTAAATTGACACCCATCGCGGCAATTTACTGCAAAGGGGGCGGGGCTTAATGACTCAAACCATCAGGCCCCGCCCCCTTTGCAACCCACCTGCTTCTCCTCCCCGGGAGAAAAAAAGGTAGGCAAGTATGATCCAGAATGACTGGCATGCTATCACAGCCAAAGATGAAGATCCCACAAATTCAATTGAAGGTAGCCTGTTTCAGTCTTGTTGGATGTCATCAGTGTAAGAATGTGTTACCAGAGGAGCAGGATCAAGTCATGGAGAGAGATAAAGTACCAACTAATCAGCTCCTGTCATTTTTCAAAAGCAGCCTGTAAAATCATAGTCACAAGCTAATTGGTTGCTACTTTATTTCTCCTCAAGCTTTGATAAATCTCCCGCACAAGGTGGCGCGTATCAAGCCTTGAATTGCCCAAAGCCACCAATCAGCTTCTATCTTTAATTTCATAGACTGTGGGCCTGATTCTCTACCGACCGCAACTACGATTACAGCCGATCGGGACTGTGATTGTAGTGACTAGGCAGACCCAGCGCAGAGTGATTGACAGGAAGTACCGTTTGTGGGTGGTGAAGGTGGGGTGGTCGGCCAAACGCAGGCGTGCCAGTGCGTTCGAACGCCAATGCATGGGCGTGCATAAATTATCCACTGCGATTCCCTACGCAGCCTAAGCTCTCACTGTGTGCGATGAGGTTAGCAATTCCTGAGTGAGGTCAGAGCTTGTGCAAGTGTGCGTGAGGCTGCGATGGTACTCACTGTTACTCATGGTTCCGCAGTGTTGCTGAGGATTACGGAAGTGTGTAAGGTAAAGTGGGCGTCCTTATGTAGTGCTGCAACGGCATAGCGATCGCAATGGATTAGCATACTATCGCAGTGAGACTGCGTGTGTAATCGCTATTGCAATCGCAGTTGCGATCGGTAGTGAAACAGGCCCTGTGTTAGATAAATGACAGAAGCTGATTGGAGACTTTGGGCAACTACGCCACTTTGGGTCATATTCAATTTGAGGCGAAAAGTCCAAGATCGGACTTTTTGCCATCATCGCCGTTTTTTGCAGGGATAAAGTATCGGGCGCGTGCCCGCTTATCCCCGTATTCAATTAGAATCCGGCGAAAACGGGACCAGGCGGAAAGGTTGGTCTCGTAAAGTCCTGTCAATTTAGGGGAAATTATCCTGTCACCCCCCAAAAGATGATCTGATATGGGGGATCACTATGGGTACCCCCGATTTGGCCTGCTGAAGGTAATCAGGGCTTTTAAACAGCCGCGGCAGGTGCATAAATGCGCCTGTGAAGAAGTGGTGAAGTATAGCATTTATCTTTTTTTTTGGGGGGGGGGGGAATAACTCGTCCCATCAAATTTGGGGTACATGAAAATGGGTGTAAGCGTATTTTTAATTCTCAAGTGATTTATTAAAAATTCTTCAAAAATGCACCTGCCGCTACCACCCGCATTCTAGAAAACACCTGCCGCATACATGGGGACCACCCTGAGGCTATTTCGCTAGTTTGTTCCCCCCAATTATTTTTTTTTGCCCCCAAAATGAAAGTAGCTTTTTTGGGGTGTCCTAAGGAATTTTTTTTTTTTTAACACAGATTACATTAAGGGGACATTCCAAAGTCTGCAGGCTATTTTTGTATTCTGCACCCCAAATCCCCAGTTCTGCACTTTTTTTTGTCACCTAAACAGTGGTGAAAACTTATCCCCATTTTTTTACAAAGACTTTTCGCACCTGCGAAGAGTCTTTGAAATCCTATATGGGGATGAGTGAAAATGGCGAAAATGACGTAATTGGCGATAAATTATCGCCGATAACGGACTTTTCGCTCCTAATTGAATACGGCCCTTTATCTCTCTCCAAGGCTTGATACATCTCCCCACAAAAAAGAAGGAGTTACGGATCCCACCCTTCAAAACCATCACAAATGAACAACACAATATTAGGCAGAATTGTTATTAAATACGTTTTTTGTGATATTTCTGTAACGTCTTTAATGCCTGACAAAACAGCACCCGGACTATTTTCTTTTGCAAATAGTCAATAAAACAGGAGTATAAGCTCCGCATTTGCACCCGGTTTACAGACGGTCATTTACTTTAAAGGTTTTCCACATAAACAGCGCACATATGTAAGAGGATGTGCATTGCGCAATCAGGGAGGAAAATGTTCCCATTTCAATGTTTGCACAATTCTGATGATGGGAACTTTAAAGTCTCTCAGGCTGGTGTAATCTGCTAAGTAGCGGTTTTAACGACTGTATCACTACCTAGGATATCCTAAATGACCTTCTCCATTATAGAGAATTACTACATTCATTACGCTCTGCTGAGCATTACAGACATTTGTCAGCAAAGGCTTCTCCAGCCAATAGACTGTGGAGGACTCTACTATAAATCGTCTGGGAGTCACCACTGGCCGCATCTTCTTCACCTTCTCCTATACTTGGGAACCTGCTCTTCCTCCTGCAGTATGAGGGTCCTGCCTGTCTGCTGTGTCCTGCTCGTCCTCCTGGTGGCAGCTGAACGAGTGGAAGGAGATGGGCAGTTTGTGAAGCTCTGCGGCAGAGAGTTCATCAGAGCTGTGATTTACACCTGCGGCGGATCCAGGTGGAGGCGGCTTTTGTCTGACAAACCCCAAGACATGACTGGTAAGTGTAGCCCAGCAGTGACTCAGCTAAGGGGGGAAGGATGCTAAGTATCAGCACATTGGATGCATGAACAGGGGGTGATTCAGAGGTGGACGCTTTTGTCGCAGCCATTGCTGCATCTTTATGCGTCCACTGGCTGCGTCACGTATCTGCCGAAGTGCGTACAAAGATGCATTGTCGGCGCACTATCAGACATTGCACCTGCCTATGGTAGGTGCAGAATGTCACAGTGACACATGGGCGTTGGTGTCAGTGCCCCGACAACCCCCCATCCCCAGTTGTAATCTTGAAATGCCCATTGAAATGGAATGAATCTCCATGTAATTTCGATCTGCACCTTTCAGTAGAAAACATCGGGATGAGTTTTCCTGCATCAGCGTGACAGGAGCTTTACATCACTACCCCTATGCTGCTTGGGGACCCTGCTCCTTCAACTGTATAACTATCAGTCTGTGACTTTCTGCTGCCTCCATTCCCCTCCTCACATAATATCACTGCCCCTGTCACATGCAGCCCTGTCCTCACTAACACATCACTCTTCTGCTGATATACTCTGTGCTGCTCAGGGACCCTGCTCCTTCAACTATATAACTATCAGTCTGTGGCTTCCTGCTGCCTCCATTCCCCTCCTCACATAATATCACTGCCCCTGTCACATGCAGCCCTGTTCTCACTAACACATCACTCATCTCCTGATATACTCTGTGCTGTTCAGGGACCCTACTCCTTCACTATATAGCTCTCAGTCTGTGGCTTCCTGCTGCCTCCATTCCCATCCTCACATCATGTCACTGCCCCTGTCACATGTAGACCTGTCTTCACTAACACATCACTAATCTCCTGATATACTCTGTGCTGCTGTGGGACACTGCTCCTTTCACTATATAACTATCAGGCTGTAGCGTCCTGCTGCCTCCATTCCCCTCCTCACATCATGTCACTGCCCGTCACATGCAGCCCTGTCCTCACTAACACATCACTCATCTCCTGATATACTCTGTGCTGCTTGGGGACCCTGCTCCTTCAACTGTATAACTATCAGTCTGTGACTTTCTGCTGCCTCCATTCCCCTCCTCACATAATATCACTGCCCCTGTCACATGCAGCCCTGTCCTCACTAACACATCACTCTTCTCCTGATATACTCTGTGCTGCTCAGGGACCCTGCTCCTTCAACTATATAACTATCAGTCTGTGGCTTCCTGCTGCCTCCATTCCCATCCTCACATCATGTCACTGCCCGTCACATGCAGCCCTGTTCTCACTAACACATCACTCATCTCCTGATATACTCTGTGCTGCTGGGGACCCTGCTCCTTCCACTATATAACTTTCAGTCTGTGGCTTCCTGCTGCCTCCATTCCCCTTCTCACATAATATCACTGCCCCTGTCACATGCAGCCCTGTTCTCACTAACACATCACTCATCTCCTGATATACTCTGTGCTGTTCAGGGACCCTACTCCTTCACTATATAGCTCTCAGTCTGTGGCTTCCTGCTGCCTCCATTCCCATCCTCACATCATGTCACTGCCCATGTCACATGTAGACCTGTCTTCACTAACACATCACTCATCTCCTGATATACTCTGTGCTGCTGTGGGACACTGCTCCTTTCACTATATAACTATCAGGCTGTAGCGTCCTGCTGCCTCCATTCCCCTCCTCACATAATATCACTGCCCCTGTCACATGCAGCCCTGTCCTCACTAACACATCACTCTTCTCCTGATATACTCTGTGCTGCTCAGGGACCCTGACCCTATAACTGGATCGTAGAGCTTACTGAAAATTGTACGATTACGATCTATTGTGTACAATGTGATACACATGTATGCATCTTATCGTATGATTGTAACGATCAATCGTACACCATTTGACCACATCGTATGGAGAATTTCAAGGGAAGAATTTTACGGGCAATTGTACAACACATCTTACCAACATAAAATCACACCGTGTATGGCCAGCATTAGTCTCTTGAGGCAGACAGCGGCATATGGTAAGGAAGGGGCCAGTAATAGAGTCAAACGCTGGTTCTATTATGCAGTAAACGGATGAGGCACAAAGATGAATAAAAAAACAAAACTTAAAGTAAGCCTGTCCACCTCGATCTACCAGACAATCCAAATTATTGGATACTTATAGGATAGCCAGTATTCCGTGTACTAACAATATGGGATAGCCAGTATTCGGTGCACTGACAATATGGGATAGCCAGTATTCTGTGCACTAACAATATGGTATGCCAGTATTCGGTGCACTAACAATATGGGATACCAGTATTCAGTGCACTGACAATATGGGATAGCCAGTATTCTGTGCACTAACAATATGGTATGCCAGTATTCGGTGCACTAACAATATGGGATACCAGTATTCGGTGCACTAACAATATGGGATAGCCAGTATTCGGTGCACTAACAATATGAGATAGCCGGTATTCTGTGCACTAGCGATATGGGATAGCCGGTATTCGGTGCACTGGCAATATGGGATAGCCGGTATTCGGTGCACTGGCAATATGGGATAGCCGGTATTCGGTGCACTGGCAATATGGGATAGCCGGTATTCGGTGCACTGGCAATATGGGATAGCCGGTATTCGGTGCACTGGCAATATGGGATAGCCGGTATTCGGTGCACTTGCAATATGGGATAGCCGGTATTCGGTGCACTAACAATATGGGATACCAGTATTCGATGCACTAACAATATGGGATAGCCAGTATTCGGTGCACTAACAATATGAGATAGCCGGTATTCGGTGCACTGGCAATATGGGATAGCCGGTATTCGGTGCACTGGCAATATGGGATAGCCGGTATTCGGTGCACTGGCAATATGAGATAGCCAGTATTCGGTGCACTGGCAATATGGGATAGCCGGTATTCGGTGCACTAGCTATATGGGATAGCCGGTATTCGGTGCACTAACAATATGGGATAGCCGGTATTCGATGCACTAACAATATGGGATAGCCAGTATTCAGTGCACTAACAGTATGGGATAGCCAGTATTCAGCGCACTAAGGGCCTGATTCAGAGCAGCTCGTAAGCGGCCGCTCGTTCGCTCTAAGCGATGTTCGCACAACGGCGCATGCGTATGGGTCGTAATGCGCATGCGCAAACCAGTCATTGCGGTCGGAAATTGTGCGCTCGCATAACAGCGAGGGGCTGCTAATTTGATTGACAGAATGTACCGTTTGTGGGTGGTAACAGGGGAAGGTGCTTGAAAGCGGGGGAGTGGAGATCCGAACGCAGGCGTGCCTAACAGTCAAAAGGGCGTTTAATGGGAGTGCATAATTAGTAAAGGAGCGTTATCGACCACGTCACTTGGTTGTCTTTTAGCCTGAACTGCTCGCAGTGATAGCGGTAAGAAAAACCTACCACAAGCACTGCGAGCAGTTCAGATGCCTTTCGATGTACCCGATTAATCTAATAAATACCGGAGGTGACGTGTGATGCGAACGGCAAAGGGGCGTCTTTACAAAATAGCAAGCGCATTTTTCGTTCGCTCGCTCAGACATAGAGGCGTCAACAAACTGCAAAGAGCGAGCGCTCAATTTAAATAGCCGGCCCCTTTTTTGGAACGACCGTCCGCAAATAGCGTCCGGCTCTGAATCAGGCCCTAAGTTTATACAGGTAAAAGGCTTCTATTTCAGGATGATTTTCCTGATTTCTCTCCAGGAAGTGAGACAGACAGGAGGCTGCCCCACCCTGCTATTATTATTGCCTCATCGCTGTATCCTGTTACCTGGCTGCGAGACCCTACGTCCATAACTGGCCAAAATGGGGATACCCCAGGGTTGTCCATCAACGATTCTATCGCCCATGGTCAATGGTTTCTTTCTGTTGGTGAGAAGACATTGATGGTTCACTTCTGCGCATGCGAAGACTGGCCGCCAGCCACCATCATACAACTGTGGTCCCCCATCGATGGTAAAACTAGTCACCATTCGTCAGCAAACTATTGAAGGTTTTCAACCATTTCTGGTCAATGGCCTTCCCTAGACCACTTACATTCCTTAATTTACTCCTTGTAACAGTTTCTATATGAGCCAAAAGCAAAGCTAGCACTATGGCCCTCATTCAGAGCCGTATGAGGGCAGGGCTCCATGAAAATGGAGCGTCCTCCTGGACGCTCGTATAGCTGTGGGTCACCACCCACAGGCTATACGAGCGTGCATTGTGATGTCCGCGATGGTCGTGACCATCGCGACCATCGAAATTGCGTGCCGGAGCCTGCGGTTGAGGTTTTCAACCGCAAGCTCCGGAGTGATTTTGGCTCTATCAGAGCCAAAATCACTCCCACTGACATCACTAGTGATGTCAGTGGGCCGGCTTTTGACGGGAGGCGTTCCCGTGGGAACGCCCCCGTCAGGGAGGCACGCCCCCGGCACGCCCACCAAAGGGGGCGTGCTGTCAATCAACATTGACAGCACGCCCCCTTTGATCGGACACAACGAGCGAAGGACTTTCCTTCGCTCGTCGCGTCTGGCGCATGCGCACGACGGAGCTCCCTCCATCGTGCGCATGCTCAGTCCATAACATCGACCCACTTGCGAGCGGACAGCCGCTCGCGAGTGGGTCTGAATCAGGCCCTATGTTCCATAAAATATCGCCGTTCTCTCTATACTGCCATAAGGGAGGGGATTGTATAACACGATGTGTGGGCTTTGTATTCTGGGTGTGGATTGTGAATGGTTTACATTAAGAAGTTAGACAGTCAATAGGTCGACAGGGTTAAAAGGTCGACATTGAAATGATAGACATTTTTTGTTATTTTAGCCTATCCTAACAATCATGAAAAACCATGCATTAACTTTTCTTTGTGTCGACTATTTGAATGTCGACCTTTTAACCCTGTTACCCTGCTGGTGTCAACCTATTGACTGTCTAACTTCTTCATGTAGACCTACCATCCTGATACCCTGCATTCTACAGGGGCCAACCAGCAGCAGTAAGTATTGATCAGTCCAGTACAAGTTAATAACAATAATAGTTATTTACAGTATATAGCATTATTCTTGGAATAGAACTGGTTGTTACAGGTTTTGGTTCTTTTACACAAGGTTAGAAAATAATTCCTTAGTGATGGGGATGGACATCGACGATACATCTATCGGAAAGATCGATCGTCATGTCCGATACAGGGCGGTTTTTGAATCAATCTTGGAGGCATGATGTATCAAATAGGACCGGTCCAAAACTCACAATGCTGGCAGCAATGTCCGTACCTGTTCCTCTGCGTGTTTTGCTTCACTGGGCATGCGTGATCTTTTTTTTTTTTTTTAGTGCGCATGCTCGGCGTTCTCTAACTGCCATGCGTGATAATAATATCAGTCCCGGAAAAGGTCGATCTTATTTTCATGTTTTGTTACTGGATGAAGTGCCTGGTTCAGTAAGGATCGCTATTGCGATTACGCACGCAGATGGCCGATTGTTGTGTTCTGTACAAGCATCGCAGTGCGCAAAAGCTTCACTGCGATCATGCAGACCCATCGCAGAGTGATTGACAGGAAGTGAGCGTTTGGGGGTGGTGACAGGGGGGTGGTCGGCGAAATGCAGGCGTGTCAGTGCATTTGAACGCCGTTACAGGGGCATGCATAATTTAGCCACTGCGATGCCATACCCAGCTTGAGATATTATGACTGCGTGCGCCGAGGTTAGCAATTTCAGAGTAAGGTCAGGGCTGCTGGAATTCTGCATGAGGGGCCGATGGTACTCGATGTTACCGATGTTTACGGAGGTTTGCAAAGGTATTACGGACGTGAGATAGCGTTAGTGGGAGGCATTGCGATTGCAATCATTAGCATGTTATCGCAGCAGACCTGCGTGCGATTACGGAGCTGCAATCGCAATAGCGTTCCTTACTGAATCAGGCAATAGATGGATATGGGTCTGCAGATCGGCCATCCCTACCCTTATGTGTCCTACGAATGTCGCGTTTCCTAGGACGATGACTTTACCAATATCTCTATTTCCTACAGACAGGGAAAGCTTCTTTGCCGGGCACACTGCAGATGAGGATCTGACAGGACCACTGGAATATCAGGTGCAGAAAATCAACTCACAGAACTACGAGGACCAGCAGCCGGTGGGGTCTTTGGAAGACTTTTGGGGTACGCAGAAAAATTCTGTTCAGGAGCGACGGGACCTGAATGAATTGCTAACCACAGCCTGCTGTAAATCCGGATGCAAGAAAAAGGACCTGAGTTCACTTTGTTAGGTGCAATATTACACTGTTATGGTGTCTATAGTCTGCATTCCCGGTCACGTGACATTACAGTACATTTGCAATTCCCGCTCATGTGACATCACATTTGTAATTCCTGGTCACATGACATTACATTTGCAATGCCCGGTCATGTGACACAACTATTCTAATTCCTGGCCATCTGACATAACTAATCTAATGACATAATATTCCTACAGACAGATCTCTCGTTACAATTCTTCTGTTTTATGAAACTGCTTAAACCTGATTTGTAAATTCTCCCGGCCTCAGGTTATAGCTGTGTACTGACAACTAATAAAGATTATATTCGCTGGATACATTATTTGGCAGACTCATGTATAATTCAGCACTGACGCAATGTAACGATATTAAAGGCACAGGTAGGATTTAATGCAGGGAAACAAAGAAGGCGAGGAGAAGCAACCATCTTTTTAAACCTCTAGAATGTCCCGCTCAGTCTCTCCCCCTGGATAGGAAGGAGAGAAAATGCACGCAGCTCTAAAATAAAAAGTTTTTCTGAAGAAATGGTCATGACAATAGGTAGTTGGATGTACTGTACAGGAACGTGCACTATACCTAATACTATTCATGCGGTATGACTGGTAGGTATACTCAATTACCAGTTATTACATAAGTATATAATTGTGTGTTAGGTAACGGATGAATGGAAACATTTTCCAGATTTTTACCAACTCATCACAAGTATAATTTCCAAGCAAGCGGAGGTGCACTATATTCTGCAGATATCACTTTATTGCGGTTAGGCTGTTTCAGGTCTGTAAACATAATAAATACATTAGCTAAGGCCTTGGCCACAGGACATGTCCACAAAACTCTCTCTCTCTCTAGTCAGTGAATTATTAGCTGGCGTCAGAAATCCCAGCACAAGACCATATAATGTCATCCTTACAGCCAACAGAACCGATGCCTGGACATACAGCATAGCACACAATCCTGTAATGATGAATACCACCCAGACATCGCTCATCCCCAATCACGCCTCCTCCCCAGCAGAACTGAAGGGGTCTCATGTCTGGGAGTGTCGACAGCGGGAGAGTGGGGTCGGGGGGGATTGGTTGATAACTTCCCAGTGATGTTTCACCATTCTGGACGTTATTCAAAGAGAAGTTACTGGCAAAAGTACCAGCGGGGGATGACTCAGAACTCTGTAGGTCCTGGGCATAGGAATTCCTTGGTTCTACTAGAGATTGTTTCATGAACGGTGATTAAATGAAGCCATTATTTTTATCTATACGACAGCAAAGTACTTTTTGATTTAAAACTAGAATAGAAGTTAAAGGTAATAGCTTGGAAGCAATTACAAACTCTCACTGCAATTATCTCCAATGCAGTTATCTGTTAACTATGGCTGGTTATTTCCGCTGACAGCAGTTCTTTCACACAGTTTTACAGCACATCGATGGCTACAGTACCATAGACCGGTGGTTCCAAACTCGGACCCTAACAGTCCAGGTTTTAAGGATATCCACGCTTGAGCACAGGTGACCTAATCAATACCTCAGTCCATTTGATTTACCCACATGTGCTCAACCATGGCTATCTTTAAAACCTGGACTGTTAGGGTGCCTTCAGGACAGAGTTTGGGTACCCCTATACTAGCCTGATAGATGATTCTAACGGAACATGTATTTATGACGTATATAGCTAAACCAATACTTGGCTTCAAAAATTATTTCAAACACATCATTTGTTACCCTTCCTCTAGAACACAGGTTCTCAAACTCGGTCCTCAGGACCCCAAACAGTGCATGTTTTCCAGGTCTCCTCACAATATCACAAGGGAAATAATTAGCTCCATCTGTGGATCTTTTAAAATGTGTCAGTGAGTAATGACTACACCTGTGCAGCTGCTGGGTGACCTGGAAAACGTGTACTTTGTGGGGTCCCGAGGACCGAGTTTGAGAACCACTGCTCTAGAACGTTACAAAATAAATATTCTTGTACACAGACAGCATTCAGAAGGGGCAGCCCCGGGCACCATCTCCAGTAATGCTTGTGCTGGTGTTTAGTCTTGAATTTGAAACATGATCTAATTTAGAGGCAGGCACCCTGTGGGTCTCCGGTCGCTGTAGAACTACAAGTCTAAGGACTCCCGGGCAGGGGATCCTGGGACAGAGATACACAACGGCCGGAGAGCCGCAGGACCTGGCCGCAATAGGCTACTCATAATAAACAGCATAGACATTAGCCAGGGCACAGAGGGAGCTATTCTTGAAGGTGTAGGAGGAGAAGGTGTCGTTTGCAGGGTCCCAGATACAGCGGCTCCCCACTCGCATGCTCTGATCGTTCAGCTGCCCGATGTAGATCAGCACAATGATCTTGTACCTCGGGATCATCAAGTCCTTCACTCTGGCTTTAATAACCTGTAAAGTGGACACAAAGGCAAAGGCTGGATGCAAGAGAGAATATTTCAGGCATTTTAGTTGCAAAGTTAAAACCCAGGGTGGGACGTAAGTAGGGAAAGGCGTACATTATGGGAGTATAGCTCCCATTGCTCCGCTAGTAGGGGGAATAAGTATAGTAATTACCTATGTTTGATTATAATGTTTAGCAGTGTAATCCATGCCGCCTGCCTCTTGCCTTCGTGTCACCCCTAATTTACTGGAGCACTGTACACCTCTCCTGCCGAGTGATTGGTGGATGCAAACTCCCAGCTCAACCAATCACGCAGCGAGGAGGATGAAGACAAAGGATTCCCCCCTCCCTGCAGCGTAAGAGGTCAATTGCAACAGCGTAGGAATGCCAGCAGCGGCACACCAAACCGCCCCTAAATCTCATACTTGTGTTCGCAGCCCCCATAGGGCTCTGGTCTTACTGTAATTGTGGCATACGCATGCACTGGATCGCGGGCTTAGCCCACAACTGAATCAGCCCTTAAAAGGCAGCCGGATGGATCAGCTCCAGCAACTGTCCCAGGCGGGATGTAGTCAGGGAGCCGGTGGTCGAAATGCCGACCGCCGGCTTCCCGACAGCGAAATCCCGGCAGGGGACTAATGATAGGCGTCTAAATACCGACGCCTATCATAAGCCCCACGCCGAAATCCCGACGCCAAGCATACCGGACGTAGGTAAGCCGGGCGTCGGGAGCTCATAGCCACAGGGAGGGGGAGGGGGGTTAGGTTTAGGGACTCCGGGTCAGGCACCCCCCCGGGAGGGTTAGGCTAGTGAAAGGGGGGGTTAGCGGCAAGCACCACCGGGGGGGAGGTTAGGTTCAGGCACCCCTCCCCTCTGGAGGGTTAGGTTTAGGGTGCGGGGAGGGGGGGTTAGGTTTAGACACCCCTGGGGAGAGGTTAGGGTTAGGCACCCCTAAGGGTTAGGGATGGGGGGGAGGGAGGGTTAGGGGGCTTATCACCTCAGTCGGGATCTTCATGTGCCAGCCTTCCGGCGTCGGTATTTCATCTGCCGGGCTTGGGTCCGGCGGTAATTCATACCAATTCCGTCGCAGGCTAGTAAGCCATCTAAGCTAGCTTGTTAGTAGTGTATGGTGGCACATACATCACAGTAATACAAGTGGAGTAAGTATTTAATATAGGCAAATGTAACAGGTACATTGTATGAACACAATGGAATCTTGCAATCAGACAGGGACACATATAACATGCGCCACGGGAAGATGGCACCAATCGTACACAAATCCTAAGCGTCCGTTACTAATGGGGCAGCCTATACATAGAGTTCGATGCTTTATATTCTGATCAGTGGCATTTTGGCAAATGAGGCATCTCAAAGCGCAAGATTTTGTGTGTGCCTCATCCCCTCAGTGCCGACACAGCGCCACTTCTACGTACTATATTTCCAGCGGCCTGGCGTCATATTTTTGAAGAGATTGCCAGAAAAATGGGTCCGGACCTTAACCCAGGTGCACAGGGGCACCCATTCATCCGTTATTGTTATGCCCCGGCGTCTAATAATGATTAGCTACATATATTGTTGACGAAACCTTAGTACGTCATCCTTACACCAGGATCAGGTACGTTGGTTTACTATATACGCTAATATACTTTCATGTATTGGACGGTTGCATCTACAGATATGGCCACTTGCGTCTTTGTTGCTTATGCGGCAAATTGCACCACGTATGGCGTGAGTTGCGCGCTCGAGAACGGGTACGCGCACTACGTATGCACCCGCGATCCATAGGATTGCATGGTGCGAACGCAGCACGCGGCATGGCGTACCGTGGCGCACACAGCCACGCATGGCGCGATGCTTGCGCACATTTGCAGTGCAAGCAGCAAGGATGTAAGAGGACACATCTGTATGGGTCTGATTCTATGTCACAGGCAGCAGCCAGCGCCTTTTGGCGGTCGCCCAACTGCGACTTTATGCAAATGCCGCTGCAAACGCCATCCCTTGTGTACATCCGTGCACCCGAATGTGCAAAGGACTGAAACTACCACTTTTGGCGCCCGGACGCGCTGTAATACCGATTGGTGCCTCCTTATACGTCACCATCCATCACACCATCGAAACTTGCGCTAGCTCTTTTATTTTCCGTCTGGCCGCGACCTCCGATGCTTGCAGCTGTGCGTCTGTGAGCGCAGCCACTTGGATTGACATGCACGCGACACTCCCATAACACGCCCGCTGAACAGTCCATATTCGTGCGCACTACTAGACTCCGTTCAGGAAGAACGCGTGCGCCGTAGGAGTTTTCAGAACTTTTCGCGTAGTTGCAAATAGTCGCTCAACTACGTGAAAATTGGCGTCACGTGCAGCTCAGAATCAGGCCCTAAGAAGCTCCATGATAATTATCTATACTTGTGTGCGACTTTCACAGTGTTATCTTCCCCAACCATTCTAGGACATAGCCGGCAAAATAAACACTCTTACCCATAATCACCCGCATCCCCTACGACCCTTTTACGCTCATCTCGCCCACAGGCCACTCAATCAGTCTTAAATGCTAAAGGTCCCCATACACGGTGCGATTTTTTTACATGATTTCGCCGTTTTCGATCGTTTGGAACAACCAATTGTGTGAAAAGTCCCGTTAGTGGGGATGATCACGATGCCGATGCGCGGCCCCTCGCAGTCATACATCATCGTCACTGATCAATTGAACCTGCAGAAAGATTTCGACCTATCGTTCATCATTTGACACACATCGTTCCGTGTGTGCGCACGATGAACGATGCGATGGACGATTTGTCGTCACTGATCCTGGCCACTCCCCTCCGCTACTTTTAAATGTTCCAGCAGGTGCATCGTGAGGTTGTTTGCTGACAAACGATTTGCAGTCAGTAACGACCCATCTATATCGTTTGTACAATCGTTCCGCGTGCGGGCACAATATCGTACGACCGGGAGAGTTCAGGAATTCAAGGGAAATCGCAAACCAGATTGGATCGATTGCACATCGCACCGTGTGTGGGGGCCATAAGCCCCTCCAGAACTATAACATGGGGAGCATTTAGAAGGAAAGCTGATCCCCCCCCCCTGTACTTTGCATTATTATTATAAGCCATCTTTCACCATAGCACCTACAATCTGCAATACAGTTATTTAACATGGAGGCAGATCTGCAGGGAAAACATTTAGGTGTTCAACGGGCTCGATCCAATCAGGAGCGAAGGGGGCGTGTTGCCGATGTAACGGCGTACAATCCACGCACCTCGCGGCCCGATCTCGCCCTGGACTCGTACATTTTTACTTTCAGCCCTATGGGACTTTCTTGCGCAGTGAGGGACTTGCTCCTGATTTGATCGAAATTATTGACGTAAGCGGACAGGCAGCTAAATATATAAGGTTAAAAAAATAATCTCTCTGGGGTAAATGGGAGTAACGGCACATTGAAACCAATGTCACGTTCTACCTCAGAGATGGTCTTCGTCATCTGTCTGCATAAATCCGCCTCGTACTTCTCCTCCTGGAGATAACTTGTGAGAACGTCCTTCAAAATATTATTGACCGTGGCCACAGGGAAACGCCGCGATGGACCTGCGCAAGAACATGGTTTTCCATTATTGATCATATCTTGCCATATAGGATATAAACAGTACAAAAAAAAGTGTAAACTATTAAAAGTCAAGAAAGTATAGCAATAAAACATGGAGTAGATTCAAATGTGGAATAACTAGTGATATTTATAATTGGAATTCTGCCTAAAATCTCCAGCTGATAACTCAAAAAAACACTCTGTCCCATTTGACAGAATAACTGGCGGTCTACATCAAACACGAAAGCAAATTGTGGACTAAATAACCGGTTTCCATGGTTACAGATGGAAGATCAGGATTCAGAACATAGCCGTCACCGTCACATAGCAGCAACAGTGTGTTGGGTTTTTTTTTTTCATCAACAGGGGATTTCAGGCAGAAGACCAATTTCAAGTATCGGGAGTTATTCCAGTAAGCTGTAGTACTCAATAAGGCTTTTTATTATTTAACAGCAGTTATAAAAGGATTTACAATTTAAATCCAAGATTTTATTTTATTTTTTAAGATATATGCTTGCAATATTAGCGATACTCTATTATTAGTGAGACCAAAAGTACCTAATCTATATACTTTACAGTTACACGCTGTGTAGTTTTTTTATTTTTTTATTTAATGGTTGCAACATTTTAAATAAATACATCTGAAAAAGCTATCTTTGTAAAGCAAGGTTTATATTCTTGACCGAAAAAAACACCTTTCTTATGACCAATTTATAGTAGAGAGAAAGGTTTTGCTTGAATATGGTGATACATTGTCGCTAATCTGAAACATTTTACTTCCTTCCACCAACTTTTTGATTTGGAAGAAGTTCACTTAAAAAAAAACCCCCAACAAACCGTATCATGATGCAGGGTTGGACTGGCCAACAGGGGTACAGGGGAAATCCGCGGTGGGTCCCATTTCCTGAGGGCCCCACCCTCTCCTCTCTGAGTCAGTCATTTTGTGGAGCAGGATCATGGATGAACTTGGGTGCCTAGTTTTTTTTCCTATGGAAACTACACCAATATTAGCCCTTCTGCCAATCAAAGTGAGCGGTCTGGACACACCCCTTCGCCCCTCCTTTATAAAGGGACCCTGTTATTTGCATGTACTCTCGATTAGTTGGCCAAGTATCGCTGTGATGGCTGGCCACACCCCCTGTGGTGGCTTCCAATACCTTGGGCCTCTACCCCTGCCTTCCCTGGTGGGCCCTTTGTGCCCATGTCTGACATTAACCATTTAAAATTTCATCCCGCTTTATTTGTCAATATTTGCGGATGACAGCTGCTTCCTGCACATCACCATGTTCAACATATCACAGCCCAAGTTACAGACAATGATGAATCAATGTCGGACGCGGTCATCAAGTCGGACATGGTCATCAAGTCGGACATTTTTGGGTGAGATCATCACATATGTACGTGGTTTGCGTGAACTGGGCCGTGGCTTGGGGCGCTTTTCGAGGGCATGTGCGGTCAAGTATAAAAATTAAGAGATAAATAATTATCAGTATATATAGGTTGGGTCAGTAACGAATAATGTATGTAGAGCAGCACTTATGGTGATTATGCAATAAATCAACTGTAAAATTTGGGAAAAAGTTAAGTGAACTTTCATAAAATGTTATTTTAGCTCATTTATATATATTTTTTAACCCATATGTGACCAATTCATCTTAGTACATTTACGCTGTTTCAATATGTTCCAGGCTCAAGGGATATACACGTCACAGCAATCCTTTCTCATTTACTGTATGTTACAGTTCTATATGATAATAAAAAACACTACGCTGAATTCAGCACAGTCCCCATAACGTACAATACCTAATTGGTAGGTGTTATCCAACTGCACCGCTGGACGGGGAATGTCATCGTGGTGTCCTGGCTCATCAATGTAGGACACTGTACTCATAGAGCTATCAGGGAAATGAAAGAACGTTACTTTATAAGAACAGCCAATCAGGTTAGAGTAGCAGGGCAGACTTGACACAGAGTTTCTCAGAAATATGGCAGTGTCCAGCAAACTACTTTCCGAGTTCAACATGGCTTCCTTTTGGCTATCGCTACAACTTTTTTGGCAGTTTCTGTTTATGCTTAAATCCTGCGTACAGCCTCTCCATCCACTAGTAATCGGTGAGATCACTGGTGAACTACATAGTCAGGTATGTGAGAGGCACTGTTACATAGGCAGCATTATCATTATACTGGTTCAGGACGGGAAACATACCTCATTTCCACAGTCGGCTATCAGGACAAGGTGGGACAGTGTCAGTGGCACCATGCCGAAGCATTTAAAATGCAAGTTAGAGGTATTTTAATGGTGTTAGAATGGATATAAACCTGATCCAGGTATGAAACATAGGGCCTGATTCTGAGGTGAGAGTAAAGCAATAAAGAGCAAGTAAATTTGCACCTGGATAGAGCACATAGCAATGCCAGGGGTGTAAATACATTATGTTTGCATACAGGGTAAGTACTGGCTGCTTTTGCATTGTAGCCCACAGTGCTAGGCTGCTTTATTATTACACTGCAATTTAGATATGTGAGCTTGGTGCAAAGTAACTTGTTTGTTTTTGCTTTACTCCCCGCTCAGAACCATGCACCATACTGCTCTCATCTCTCTGATAGATGACAGTTGGAGGAAGCTTCCATGATGCCCTCTCTTAGGCCCCGAATATAATGGCCTGCGATTAGTGGGCACCGGCGACATACTGCTCTCATCTCTCTGAAAGATGACAGTTGGAGGAAGCTGCCATGATGCTCTCTCTTTTAGGCCCCGAATGTAATGGCGTGCGATTAGTGGGCACCGGCGACATACTGCTCTCATCTCTCTGATAGATGACAGTTGGAGGAAGCGGCCATGATGCCCTCTCTTAGGCCCCGAATGTAATGGCGTGCAATTAGTGGGCACCGGCGACATACTGCTCTCATCTCTCTGAAAGATGACAGTTGGAGGAAGCTTCCATGATGCTCTCTCTCAGGCCCCGAATGTAATGGCCTGCGATTAGTGGGCACCGGCGACATACTGCTCCCATCTCTCTGAAAGATGACAGTTGAGGGAAGCTGCCATGATGCTCTCTCTCAGGCCCCGAATGTAATGGCCTGTGATTAGTGGGCACAGGTAACATACTGCTCTCATCTCTCTGAAAGATGACAGTTGGAGGAAGCTGCCATGATGCCCTCTCTTAGGCCCCGAATGTAATGGCGTGCGATTAGTGGGCACCGGCGACATAGTGTTCTCATCTCTCTGAAAGATGACAGCTGGAGGAATCTTCCATGATGCCCTCTCTTAGGCCCCAAATGTAATGGCGTGCAATTAGTGGGCACCGGCGACATACTGCTCTCATCTCTCTGAAAGATGACAGTTGGAGGAAGCTTCCATGATGCTCTCTCTCAGGCCCCGAATGTAATGGCCTGCGATTAGTGGGCACCGGCGACATACTGCTCCCATCTCTCTGAAAGATGACAGTTGAGGGAAGCTGCCACGATGCCCTCTCTTAGGTCCCGAATAGAATGGCCTACGATTAGTGGGCACCGGCGACATACTGCTCTCATCTCTCTGATAGATGACAGTTGGAGGAAGCTTCCATGATGCCCTCTCTTAGGCCCCGAATGTAATGGCGTGCGATTAGTGGGCACCGGCGACATACTGCTCTCATCTCTCTGAAAGATGACAGTTGAGGGAAGCTGCCACGATGCCCTCTCTTAGGTCCCGAATATAATGGCCTGTGATTAGTGGGCACAGGTGACATACTGCTCTCATCTCTCTGAAAGATGACAGTTGGAGGAAGCTGCCATGATGCCCTCTCTTAGGCCCCAAATGTAATGGCGTGCGATTAGTGGGCACCGGCGACATAGTGTTCTCATCTCTCTGAAAGATGACAGTTGGTGGAAGCTTCCATGATGCCCTCTCTTAGGCCCCGAATGTAATGGCCTGCAATTAGTGGTCACCGGCGACATACTGCTCTCATCTCTCTGAAAGATGACAGTTGGAGGAATCTTCCATGATGCTCTCTCTCAGGCCCCGAATGTAATGGCCTGCGATTAGTGGGCACAGGTGACAAACTGCTCTCATCTCTCTTGGCCAAAAAAAAAAAAATATATATATATATATAATTAATGCCCCCCATCCAGCTCACACAGTGACTCACACTCCTCTCTCGTGGGGCGAGAGAGAAGTGACGGTGGTTTCTTCACCATGAAATTCGAGCTGATGGACGTGAGCGAGTCCCTATGGAAGACATGTAGAATCCAGCGGATGGCGGGCTGGAGAAGGGTGGGTGGGCGGGCTGGAGAAGGGTGGGTGGGCGGGCTTCAACAGCGGGTGGTCCGGCCAGGGGCGCGGCTGGAATCGGGCTGCGCAGCGTGACTTCTGACATCACATATGCTGTGCACGGCCACGTAGCTGCATTGCCGGTGACAGTAGTCATGTTATGAAAGATGTAACGTACGTAACACACATCTGGGTACAGGGATTATGACAGACAAGAATTGGAACAAATGTATAATCATTTATAATTTACCCCCTAGCAGGCCTGCACTCCTCCCCCCCTATGCATTTATATGACAGACAGACATACTCTTTGGAGTCTCTGGGCTTGCTGAAGCTGTCTCGCGGTTTGATTTCATGGCTGCTTAGAGACGAAACGCTCCCTCTTTTCTTCAGCAGGCGAGCTGCCTTATCTTTCGCGGCGTCAGACATTCCTAGAAATCTTAAGGTAACGTCGGGAGATATCTGGAAAACATGAGCTGCAGATTGCAAAACACAATATTATAAATTGCCAGGTGCCAGAGAAGATGTCTGGGGTTATCAGAAGGTGGGATACGGGGTTACCCCCAGCATTGAGAAGGATTAGGAAGAGGCTTTGCCATATTGTGAGGAGACTTCTCTATAAGAGGAAATCCTGTATCATACAGGCTACATGCCGACAGAACCTGGTACAGCTGGACAGATTACACAGAGATATCAGGACGACCATACCTGCATTGGGTTCAGTATATCATGTCAACATTCAAAATGTTGACACGAGGATGTCGACACTGATGAAATGTCATCATATTTAGAATGCAGACAATGTGTTTGCAAGGTAAATTTATCCCTAACGACAACATTCTGTCCATGTCGCCACTTTCCAGGTGTCGCCACTCATTATGTCAACATTTTTTATCATGGCGAAATCATAACTATAGACATTTTGGTGGCGACATTAGGAATGTCAGCACTGACAAACTGACTGCATACTCCCGCATTTCTTGTTCCTATGGTATGCAGTCGGGAAGCCGGCGGACCTAATCCCGACAGCCGGCTTCCTGACTGCTTAATCCCGGCGAGGGTCTAAATCTAGACGCCTGTCATTTTACTGACGCCGGGAGACCGGCGCCTGGCATCCCGATCGAAGGTTTAGGGTTCCCGGGGGAGACTTAGGGTTAGGCACCCCCCCGGGAGATTATGGTTAGGCTAGGGGGAGGGAGGGTTAGGGTTAGGCACCCCCAGGGGAGACTTAGGGTTAGGCACCCCCCCGGGAGATTATGGTTAGGCTAGGGGGAGGGAGGGTTAGGGTTAGGCACCCCCGGGGGGGACTTAGGGTTAGGCACCTCCCCGGGGGACTTGGGTTTAGGCGGCGGGGAAGGGGGGGTTAGGGTTAGGCACTGGGGGGGGGAGGTTAGGGTTAGGCACCCCTAAGGGAGGGTTAGGGTTAGGGGGTAGAATTAGGTTAGACAATACTTACCTTGGACGATCGGGATTTCCTCCTCTGCCGGGATGCCGCTGTCGGGATTCCAACCGCCGGGCATGGGTCCGGCGGTAAATCATACCGATTCCGTTCCTATATATCTGTGACTTAACACTGTAACTTTCTACTTGCTTTAAACTACAAGTCCCAGCATTCACTGCAAGGTTTGTCGGCATCCATAATTTTTCAATCAATAAAGTTTTAACAGGCGTCTACATTCTGCGCAAGGTTCCGTGGCGAGCGCCTGAGTGCACAGCTGGATATTACAGTAAGTTAAACATACTTCATTTTTGCTCGCAGATCTCTCGGGTGCGCGGAAAACTAAGCAACGTTTCTTACCGGTAGCATCTCCCACGGAGTGTTACCACGCTAGGTTCCCACGGGGCGCTGCGCTGAGTTGATTCGCCCCCTCATGTGTACACATCACTTGGACACAGCTACTGTGATGTCTAAACCCCAAATCACTATTAAGCCACTTGTGCCTCAGTGATGTCACTAGTTCCTGGTGAACCGAAAAGGCTGCAATATCGGGAATATTACAACCAATGACGGCCTCCTGCTGGGGCACAAGAGCAAGTCTACAGCACATCCAAAGCAGGAGAGACGGATTCACTGTGACACTGGCCCGACAGGACTGTCCCGCTGCCCTAAGGCAGTGTGACACCTAAGAAGCCTGTCTCTTAGCTACCCAACAGGCGAGACATGCCACACTATACCTTTAACTCCTTCACTGCAGCCTCCACACTAAATGCATTACCTGATGCCTAGCAATGGAAAGGCAGGACGGACATTTCCAAAACTACTCCACTTACATCATGGCTTTAGCCAGAGTTAGGACGGATACATAATCGCTTTACATACCTATGTACCATTATTTATAACTAATCGCACTGTATATGCTGTATTTTGTACAAGACCTCAGTTACCTGATAATTAAACATATTAATGTTCATGGACTCCAGCTGTACAGAACTGTAAATAATAAATAAATAAAAAACAACAACTTTACAGTGATTTTGCAAAATGGAGTTAAAAAGTTCCATTTAGTAAAATGTATATAAACTTAGGGTCAGCCCCTGATAAAGGTGATTCTGGCTCACGGAAATGGCTATCGGGTATAATATCCCATACTTCATTGTACATTCTCAGCTGTTCTCCTAATATATGGATTATTAGACTTTTTGGGCTTATGCTGTATCTATGGTTGCTGGCTTCCTGGTGGTCCTGAGGTGATCTGAGCACTAATCTGTCATCCAAGGCTCGCGTCTGTGACTGCGAACTACTGTACATCACATTTCTGTAACACCATGATTAAATATAAAGATATGTGTGCCGTAACCTTATTGCTAGAGAGGTCTCTATAGCAGGGCTGATTGTACCCCTTCTAGTATGTATACACCCAAGCTACTGTGCCCCAATCCGCCCACTTTAAGGGCCCCCATACACGGTGCTATATGCACCTTGCGATGCAGCAGCCGACATATCGGGCGGTCCACACACACGGAGCGATCCGGTGGCCGACCGCCCAATATGCCGGCACCCCACTCCCCGGTATGCAGTTGGGAAGCCGGCGGACCAAATCCCGACTGCTTAATCCCGGAGAGGGCTAAATGACAGGTGTCTAAACCTAGACGCCTGTCATTTTACCGACGCCGGGAGACCGGCGCCCGGCATCCCGATCGAAGGGACGCCGGGCGCGGATAGCTGCAGGGTGGCGGGATGGGGGTGGGCTGGAGGGGGAGGGTTAGTTTTAGGGCTCCCAGGGGTGGACTTAGGGTTAGGCACCCCCCTGGGAGGTTAGGGTTAGGCTAGAAGGAGGGAGGGTTAGGCACCCCCGGGGGGGGACTTAGGGTTAGGCACACCCCTGGGAGGTTAGGGTTAGGCTAGGAGGAGGGATGGTTAGGCACCCCCGGGGGGGGACTTAGGTTTAGGCGGCGGGGAAGGGGGGGGTTAGGTTTAGGCACTGGGGGGAAGGTTAGGGTTAGGCACCCCTGAGGGAGGGTTAGGGATAGGGGAGGGAATTAGGTTAGTTTATACTTACCTTAGGGACGATCAGGATTTTCGCCCATGTCGGGCAGCCGCTGTCGGGATTCCAACCGCCGGACGCAACATACCGATTCCCCCTCCCCCTTCCGCATAGCGCTGCATGGGATCGTTCCTCGATCCCCCAGATCAATTGAACAAGCAGAAAGATCTGGAGGCGCGACAGACGAGCCCATGGGAAGCGCGCAGCGGACGATATCATGCCCACACACGGAACGATATAGCGGCAATATCGTTCAAAACCGTCGGAATTGGCCGCTATATCGCTCCGTGTGTGGACATTAAGTCAAGAAGTCTACAACTTCACACATGGTATATTTACACAATGTTACCTGTTATCAACATACAGTATGTTATGGTACAGCATAGCCTTCCTGAATAATTACACCTCTAGATAATATGCATGCATTTGACAAGGCTGATGCTGGTTACTATACATTACACAGTTATATTACAGCACTACAAGTAATCACACAGCATGACAAATGAACTGTGTACACACAATAGACAAGGCTGTATACATAACACTTAGTTATATTACAGCACTACATGTAATCACACAACATGACAGATGCATTGTACACAGCAGAGACATTTTAGGGACAGTTTGCAGTTTACCTCCAGCAGCTGCAGGGATCCAGGTCAGCGTTCTGTTGCCACCAGCAACCAAAGCCGCACAGGAGAGGGGGGCGGCGCTTCCTTCCACAGCCGACGAATGAGAGACAGAAAGCCGGGAGAGCGGCAGCGGTGACGTCATCGGAATCCCGCCGCACCACTTCACACAGTCTGTCACCGGTCCTAGCGCCGCTGCCTGGTAACTCCCGTCAGCTGGAGAAGTTCTGGCAAACTTTTTTTTTTTTTCTAACCACATGAAATGTTGGTGTTGTTGCCTATAGGAACCAATCAGCATCTATCTATAATTTATCTAGTACATTATATATAAAATGATGAACTAGAGGTTGTTTGGTTTCTATGAGCAACTCCACCTCTTTAGAAGGTTTGATAAATACCTCCCATAGCAATTGGTGCCACAGTGTAGACATTACTTATTGCTGCTTGTACCTAGAATTGATGCGATTAGTGGTACTGCTGCTAAGGAAAGTTGGAAAAGCAGCCTGTGGAAATGAGCCGGGCTGTGGCAAAATTGCAGCATCTCCTCCATGCATGGTGCTGGAGTCTCATAGAGGGGAGGGAGGGGATCTTACTGGTATGCAGTCGGGATGCCAACGGTCTAAATGCCGACCGTCAGCATCCCGACTGTCTAATCCCGGCAAGTGTCCAATGAGAGGCGTCGAAATCTTGATGCCAGGAGCCCGACACCCGGCATACCGATCGATGGTAAGCCGGGCGCGGACTGCCTCGGGGGGGGGGGTTAGGTTAGGGGCTTCCGGGGGGGGACTTAGGGCTAACCTTCCTGGGGGGGGTGCCTAACCCTAAGTCTCCCCTGGGAGATTTAAGGTTAAGCTGCGGGGAAGGGGGGTTTTGGTTTAGGCACTTAGAGGGGGGTTAGGGTTAGGTACTTGGGGGGGGGAGGTTAGGGTTAGGCACCCCCTAGGGGCGGGTTAGGGGGGGAGGTTAGTTTAGTAGGGGGCACACACAGGCGAGACCAGTCCATCACCCTGTAAATAACAAGGAAAATGGGGGAGGGGAGATCGTCGCACAGGCAAAAGTTGGTGGACAGTCCGGTAACATATAGAACACTATCCCCTCGTCGTAATGCTATAAGCTAGAGAGGTATACGGCAGTGATGGTGCTCACTAGAGGCGGGTACATATGAGAGGGTTTAGAAGAAGAAAAGGAACTCTGTTGTTGGGGGAGCACTCGTTAATATTTGAATAATTGTAAAATTAAAACATAACTTTTAATATTCAATAGTTAAAATAAATATCTATGGCACTTGGCAAACATTTTGGCACAAATCAGAACATGCAACATGCACAGTTTCCAAAAATATAGTCCCGACCAGGACGCAGGTCAACTATATATAGCAGCGTTTTTCACCCACTGTGCCGCGAGCGGTTGTCAAGTGTGTCGTGGCGGTCAGCTCAGTGCACTTGTACTTTAGTGTGTTTTGTTATTGAGGAGGCCAATGTAGTGTGTTTTATTCCTGTGGAGGCCAATGTAGTGTGTTTTATTCCTGAGGAGGCCAATGCAGTGTGTTTTATTCCTGTGGAGGCCAATGTATGTGTGTTTTATTCCCGTGGAGGCCACTGTAGTGTGTTTTATTCCCGTGGAGGCCAATGTAGTGTGTTTTATTCCCGTGGAGGCCAATGTAGTGTGTTTTATTCCCGTGGAGGCCAATGTAGTGTGTTTTATTCCCGTGGAGGCCAATGTAGTGTGTTTTATTCCCGTGGAAGCCAATGTAGTGTGTTTTATTCCCGTGGAGGCCAATGTATGTTTTATTCCTGTGGAGGCCAATGTATGTGTGTTTTATTCTAGTGAGTTTTATTCCTGTGGAGGCCAATGTAGTGTGTTTTATTCCTGTGGAGGCCAATGTATATGTGTTTTATTCCTGTGGCGGCCAATGTAGTGTGTTTTAATTTCGTGGAGGCCAATGTAGTGTGTTTTAATTTCGTGGAGGCCAATGTAGTGTGTTTTATTCCCGTGGAGGCCAATGTAGTGTGTTTTATTCCCGTGGAGGCCAATGTAGTGTGTTTTATTCCCGTGGAGGCCAATGTAGTGTGTTTTATTCCCATGGAGGCCAATGTAGTGTGTTTTAATTTCGTGGAGGCCAATGTAGTGCGTTTTATTCCTGTGAAGGCCAATGTAGTGTGTTTTATTCCTGTGGAGGCCAATGTAGTGTGTTTTAATTTCGTGGAGGCCAATGTAGTGTGTTTTATTCCCGTGGAGGCCAATGTAGTGTGTTTTATTCCCGTGGAGGCCAATGTAGTGCGTTTTATTCCCGTGGAGGCCAATGTAGTGTGTTTTATTCCCGTGGAGGCCAATGTAGTGTGTTTTATTCCTGTGGAGGCCAATGTAGTGTGTTTTGTTCCTGTGGAGGCCAATGTAGCGTGTATTTTTTTATGTGGGAACCAATGTGTATATTTTTGAATTGGTCACACACGCTGCATCGCTGGATGGTGTGCCTTGGCAATTTTAAAATCTTGTGTAGCGTGCCTCGAGTTGAAAAGGTTGAAAATCACTGATATATAGAATGTGGACAAGTGCTACAGGGTCACTATACCTCTCATTTATAACTTACTTAGGGGCCCATTTATCAAAGGGAATTTGAGGTAAATTCCCCGAAAACGCCTGTTTTCGGGGGTTTACCTCAAATACCAAGAATCCCCCGGATGTATGAAGGAGAGATGTATCTCCGAAACCTGATGCGATCCCTCCATTGCCGCCGGCAGCCGCCTCCCCCATAGGTTTCTATGGGGGGTGCGATGCTGCTAACGCCATCTGAAGATAGCGTTAGCCGCTTTAGCCTATGGGGACTTACCGCATTTCAGCCGGCGGAGGGATCTCCCAGATCCCTCCGCCGGCAATGGGCGCCGCTCATGTGCAGTCCGCGGGACTGCGCATGTGCAGCAGCCTCCGGCCACATCGCAGGGACGGGCTCCTTTCGGAGTCCGTCTCCCTGCATGTGCCGGATCATACATTCAGCCGGTATGATCGCATTTTGCAATGCGATAATGGGCGGTACTGCATGCCCTGATCGCATTGCAAAATGCGATTAATAAATGGGCCCCTTACTTTTAGTTCCGGTTGGGACCTATTATATCGGAAATAGTGTTTATCTCTAACCTGTTATTTGTTCAATTGTTTGTCAATTATTTGCCGAGATTTAAGAGGTATAGCAGGGCCGCAACTAGGGGGGGGCTGGAGGTGCACCGGGTGCGCCGCTGCACCTGCCGCCAGTGTCCCCCAGCCCGGCGCCGTAGGGAGGCTCCAAGCTGGATGCCCCCTGAGATGTTATTACCAGCGGGCGCCCGGCTTCTTCCCTGCAGCGCCGCATTAGCCGGAGGCTGGAATTCTCTCCTGAACTCCAGCTTCCGGCTCTCCCCACAGGCACTGTGGGGCCCATTTATTAATGATCGCATTTTGCAATGCGATCAGGGTATACAGTACCGCCCATGATCGCATTACAAAATGCGATCATACCGGCTGAATGTATGTACCGGCACACGTAGGGAGACGGGTTCCGAAAGGAGCCCGTCCCTGCGATGTGGCCGGAGTGCATGCAGGACTGCACATGAGCGTCGCCGATTCCCGGCGGAGGGATCTGGGAGATCCCTCCACCGGCTGAAATGCAGGTAAGTGCCCATAGACCACAGCGGCTAACGCTACCTTCAGATGGGGCCAATATCCCGATATTGATTACAATATCCCGATATTGATACATTTGGCAGCATCGCATCCCCCATAGAAACCTATGGGGGAGGCGCCTGCGGGCGGCAATGGAGGGATCGCAGCAGGTATCGGAGATACATCCCTCCTTCATACATCCGGGGGATACTTAGTATTTGAGGTAAACCCCCGAAAACAGGTGTTTTCGGGGAATTTACCTCAAATTAACTTTGATAAATGGACCTCTATGGGAGATACGTCATGACGTCTCTCTCATAGTTCTGAGGAGCAGCCGGGCGGACCAGACGGTGGCGAACGCAGTAGCGGGGTTTAAGGTAAGTAATTTTTTTTTTCTTTTCTGTAAGCGCCACTACAGGGGTATTACTATATGTGCACTACTACAGGGGCATTTACATATGGGCACTACTACAGGGGCATTACAATGGGGGCATTACTATATGGGCACTACTACAGGGGCATTTCCATATGTGCATTACTATATGGGCACTACTACAGGGGCATTACTATAGGTGCACTGCTGAAGGGGGCATTACCAGGGGGTGCCAAATTACTGCCTTGCCCTGGGTAACAAAAAATCTAGTTTCGGCCCTGGGTATAGTGACCCTGTACATCTTGTCTACATTCTTTTTACATATTTGTCCTGCGTCCTGATCGGGACTAGATTTTCAGAAACTGTGCATATTCTGATTTGTCCCAAAATGTTTGCCAAGTGCCATAGATATTTATTTTGACTATTGAATATTAATAGTTATGTTTTATTTTTACAATTATTAAAATATTAATGCGTGCTCCCCCAACAGTATCTTTTCTTCTTCTAATCTAAACCAGTCCATCACCCTCCCAGGAGGCGGAGCCCAGAGCTGGGGGCGGTACAGGAGAGCTGTGGGCGGTACAAGAGAGCTGGGGGCGGTACAGGAGAGCTGGGGGCGTGGAGCGGGCCCTTTAAATAAGAGAGCGGTAGGGGGAAGTGCCAGTGTGTGATGGTAGTACCAACCCATACTTAATTATACACTACTTTAAAAGTATAGTTACACAGACCGAGCTGCAGTATGTCCCAGCCACCCAGAGCAGCTGCCCGGCCCCAGAGGCAGAGGAGGCTCCCGCTGAGGTTCCTGGACGCCGAATGCACCGCTACAAAGAGGCGGAGAGGAGCGGAGACTAGTCTCAGCCCGGCCAAGGCACCTGGACGCCCGGGTGCTCACACGCCCGCAAGGAACGCGTCTGCTGCGCCGAGCAAGCGGGGAAGAAGTCGGACAAGCAGAAGACGAGCGGTTAAAAAGTTGCCGCACCAACCGAGCATCAGGGGCACCCAGACACAGGAGGTGGAGAAGCAGAGGCGGGAGCAAGGTGAGCAGGAGCAACATGGCCAGGAGAGGGACCAGGAGCAACATGGCCAGGAGAGGGACCAGGAGCAACATGGCCAGGAGAGGGACCAGGAGCAACATGGCCAGGAGAGGGACCAGGATGACCTGGAGCAGGATGAGGAAGAGTGGGAGCAGCATGAGGAAGAGTGGGAGCAGGATGACCTGGAGCAAGATGAGCAGGGACACACTCCCCCACCAGGTAACCCTGCAGCACTTTGCAGCCTCCCCATCACCACTGATCTTGGGGCCAGCCTGGGAACAGCAACACACAGGCAGGGGCACAGCCAGGTCATTTATAACAACGCCCCTGCACCTTCGGTCCCCCGTGCCCCAATCCAGTTGCCCAGCAATGTCCGGGAAATCGCACTGAGCCATACACGCCAACATATGAACTTTAGCAACGGGCCCGACTATTGCTTTACAGGCCACCACAGCAGCCATGGGCAAGGGAGCCCAAACAGTTATCCATATAGTGGATACTGGCAATACCTGCCACCCTACCCACCCATAATGCTGCAAAACCAGATCACTGCAAGCACCTGGACACCCTTTTCCCAGACTTCTTACACAAATCCCAGCAGGCATGGCGCGGAGGCCCATCCATTATCACCACAGCCTACAATGCGGTTACCAGCCGCAGCCAACATGGCTCATGCCTCGCAGTTCTCCTTAACCAGCACAGATTCCGCAACCATGACCTTACCAGCCAGTGCCATATCCAGCACGGTTTTGGATAGGCCAACTACCCAGACTGGCAGCATACCCAGCACAGGGATGCACAGAGGAAACTCCATACAGCAGCCATCCTCACTGGAAAAGGGCGGAACCAGGGCAAGTGAGCGTAGCCGTATCGCCAGAGATGTTAGCGACTACATGGAGGAGAGTACCGACTTGGATAGTTTATCTGATTCTGACGGGGAGAGTACGGACTCGGATAGTTCATTGGATTCTGACGGGGAGAGTACGGACTCGGATAGTTCATTGCATTCTGACGGGGAGACCAAGTGTAGAGCTATAAAAAAAGTATTAAAAATGTTAAAGGCCAAAAGGAGACGAAAAAGGGCCTCAGGCCGGGAAGGGTATAGGGATGAGGGGCAGCTGGGAGAAACTGCCCCACACCAGGCAGGATTCACAGATCAAGAGGCAGGTTCGATATACTGTGATCTGGGTTCGCTGACTGCACACCTATCCAAACGTGTAAAGAGAAACATAATAAGGGGTGAATTCATAGATGTATACAACCTGGCCAAATCAAGGTTACATGATCGCGAGTTGGCTACGAGCGGATTAGCGCATGTGGACGGGCACAAAACTATAGACAACTGGCTGAGCGGAATGTTTGCGTATAGCAGCTGCTACATCGAGGCGTACCCTGATCTAGCTGGGAGCATGTTTAAGTACATGAGTCTTATTTTCTCTGCGTACAGGGATTATGGTGGCAAAATATGGCACCAATACGATGAGGCGTTCAGGCTGAAATCTCAAGGGAAAAGGCCAATTAACTTTGGGGTGAGGGACATTGATCTGTGGCTGACAGTGCAGGGTGGCGCAATCTGTGGTAGAGGTGAAGCCGTGGCGAGGAATGCAGCAGGGAAGCGTGGCAAGAAGGGAAAGGGGGGGAATAAATGTTGGGCGTACAACGATGCACAATGCAAATGGGCCAATTGTAGGTTCAGGCACGCATGTACATATTGCAACGGCAGCCACCCAGCTATCCACTGCTACAAAAGTGCTGAGGGGTCCTCTACAGAGTCACAGGGGTATAGTGGGGCGATTAAAACAGAGTTCTAGGCGTGGGGGGGGGGGGGGGGAGGCGAGTAGTGATGTGCACCACGCCCCAGGGAGAAGTGTGCAGGACGGATTCCAGCAGAGAGGCCAGCTTCAGGAAGCATAACCTAAGTGGAGAGTGCTGGTCTCAGGGCATTGTCTGCTGGGTACCTGGGTCGGCAGAACGTGCCACAGGTTGGGGTGCTCTTAGTTTAAGTAATGTCTGCTGAGATTCTAGCCATTTTTTTCTTGATATGTCATGATAAGGCCAAAATGTTCATTATGTTAAGTTAGTTATGTTTTCTCCAAGTTAAACCTACACCTGCTTTGGGGGTCTATTTATCAAGCAGTGAAAAGCATGGAGAAGTTGCCCATAGCAACGAATCAGCTTTGAAGTAGCATTTATCAAGTAGTCTATAAAATAGTAGTTAGGAGCTGATTGGATGCTATGGGTAACTTCTCCACTGCTTGATAAATAGACCCCTTGGTCTGTTATTGCCATGTTCAGGGGTATCACACTGGCTGCCATACCCCCTTATTAAGGCTCTGCCTAGTTATTCAAATAATGAAGGACAACTGCACTATTCCGCAGTGTCCGTATTGGCAATGTCCAGTTTTCACAAAGGAAGTTTTGCAATTAGAGTCTCAAACATCACTAGTCTACAGGTACAGTCCCAGGCTACAAACATCACTAGTCTACAGGTACAGTCCCAGGCTACAAACATCACTAGTCTACAGGTACAGTCCCAGGCTACAAACATCACTAGTCTACAGGTACAGTCCCAGGCTACAAACCTCACTAGTCTACAGGTACAGTCCCAGGCTACAAACCTCACTAGTCTACAGGTACAGTCCCAGGCTACAAACCTCACTAGTCTACAGGTACAGTCCCAGGCTACAAACCTCACTAGTCTACAGGTACAGTCCCAGGCTACAAACATCACTAGTCTACAGGTACAGTCCCAGGCTACAAACATCACTAGTCTACAGGTACAGTCCCAGGCTACAAACATCACTAGTCTACAGGTACAGTCCCAGGCTACAAACATCACTAGTCTACAGGTACAGTCCCAGGCTACAAACATCACTAGTCTACAGGTACAGTCCCAGGCTACAAACATCACTAGTCTACAGGTACAGTCCCAGGCTACAAACATCACTAGTCTACAGGTACAGTGCCAGACTACAAACCTCACTAGTCTACAGGTACAGTCCCAGGCTACAACCATCACTAGTCTACAGGTACAGTCCCAGGCTACAAACATCACTAGTCTACAGGTACAGTCCCAGGCTACTAAGGTTTGTCCCTATTTTCCAAAATTGACCAACTGCCCAATATAATTCTGCTTCTCTGAGTTATGGTGCATACACACTGTCAGATCAGACAACGATAAAGCACCAACCCCTAAACCACCCGCGATCAACAACTGCGGGTCCCTAGAGTAACCTGGTCAATATTGACCAGGTTGGACTGCATGCACGGGCGATGATCATTATCAACAATCCGTGCTCACGTATAGTCCGTCGTTTGGGGGTCGGAAGGGGCTAAAAAAAATGGACGATATAAACGATATAGTTATCATTGTCCTGCTAAATCTGACCGTGTGTATGCACCATTAGAATTGATGAAAGGTTACCTGGGACTGCACAGATAGCACATAATGTAATCTGTGGGAGGCTTCGATCCCACCCACTTATTGTGGGAAATTTGTACTATTTTCATTACTACTTTGTTTGATGCTTAATGAAAATGTGACTGCAAAAAAAAAAAAAGTATATAAAGTAAAATTTGGTTGATTTGTGTACTTATTTTATCTATCCCCATACTTACTATAATTCTGTATATTAGATACCTTTCTCATTATCCATCATTTTCTGGCTCTGTAGTTCAAATTTATTAAAGAGCATTTGAAATGCAAATCAGATTATAACAATGTTCATTGTGCATGTAATGGGGGAAATTGGAATGAACCGAGGTTGGCTTGGATCGCAGTGTGTAACAGGCTAACATTGGCTATTAAGCACAGTGTGAGCACTGTCATTTATAAGGTATATGGTAGATATAAAGTTAAGAAAAACATGGTTAAAATGTACGTTATCGTCATCATGTAACCTCTGCAATGGTATTTATCAGGTTCACCCTTCATTTATACAGTGCTAAATAATCTACAGAGCTGTCCAATCCACGAACTGTATTCGGGTCTCACAATCTAATTATCTGATATTTTAAATAACAATATGAAAGTTAATCTTAATGTGTATTTAAGTGTATATTTTCAATTTACAAAGGGCATACAAATATGCTTCTTGCTTGAGACATACATCACTGTAATGCCTGTAGTATATGGACACTGGAAATGAAGTAAACAAAACTTATTATTTAACAAACCAAATAAAAAACAAATCAGTTGTCAGAACATGTTTTACTAAGAAAATAATTGACTGGTCTAACTGAAACTCTACTATGCTTCCAGTACAGTGAAAATAGGAAGAGACCAATTTAAATTTATAGGCAATCTGCATTTATAACAGTGATCAATATTGAAAACATACCAGAAAAGTATAATTTATCAAACTGCTAGAATGTAACGCTGGGAAATGGGGGTAGATTTACTAAGGTGCAGTTTGTCAATCATTGGCGGCTTTGACTGAACGTACTAAAACAGCAATATAAACAAATTCTAAACAAGCCCGGTATTTCTGTTGCCGTTTTAAATCAATCCGGGGGCTTTGAAAATACGATCTTTAGTAAATCAACTGGGTGATTCTAGTATTCAAAAAAAGGGGTCAATCCACATTCTTCACCACCTTCGTCATATTCCATGATTATTAAATAAAAAGACATCAACCATTGTTACCGCAGCCACCTACTAATACTAATATGGACGGAAAGTCTTTGCAAGTCATTATTAAGATAGGTTGAGCCTGACAAGTCTATGAAAGCTTAAAGTCTGCCAGTAGTTCCTTCATAAGGTTTTCAGGGCTCCATTCATCAACGAACCTGAATACCAGCGGCATATTTAGTTCAGTATTCCAGTGATACTAATGAATATACAACAGGTATTCATCATTACTTTCCCCACCAGTGAGGTAACAGAGACTCTCTCCCTTCTCAGCGACGGGTTTCTGTATCGGCGCATGACACTTTCACCCGGCAGGGACCCAGCAGTGCCAGGAAGGCATCGCTGAAGCTGGAAAGGCTGCTGTTGGGTCACCATTGTCTGCAATGGGGACAGCATCGCTTACGCCATCCAATGATGGAGAGAGCAATACAGTGACAAACAGCGGTTTTCTTGGATTACCGTTGTTTGGAAAATATTGAAAGGACATAATCCCTTTAGCACTCGCTAAAGGGCTTATGTATCATTGATAAATGGGGGCCTCAGTTTGGTTTTACTTCTAGTAGGGACTGGTAGCAATACTCTGCTATACAGAGGTGCCCATAAAAAAGGAGGATAGTCAGTCTCACTAGTGAAATGACAAACTGCAAAATTTCACAAAGCATCTGCTGGAACGGTCTCTGAAAATGGACACTATAGCTGCACACCCATATTGTTTCCGGTATTGTAAGTGGCTCCCAAGTTGTATTCTAGGTAAACTGTTAGACTCCACTGTATTATTGAAGGGACGCGTTACCTTAGTATGTCCCGTTCATCTGTCTCAGCAAAAACCTTAGTTATATAGTCTGCGCTGTAATAGCCAATCAAATCCAGGTTACCTGAGGAAGGGGCGGAGCCTCTGAATTATCATATACTCCCACGGGAGAACTCGCTCCAACTCAAATCCAGGTTACCTGAGGAAGGGGCGGAGCCTCTGAAGTATCACACACTCCCACGGGAGAACTCGCTCCAACTCAAATCCAGGTTACCTGAGGAAGGGGCGGAGCCTCTGAATTATACACTCCCACGGGAGAACTCGCTCCAACTCAAATCCAGGTTACCTGAGGAAGGGGCGGAGCCTCTGAATTATCATATACTCCCACGGGAGAACTCGCTCCAACTCAAATCCAGGTTACCTGAGGAAGGGGCGGAGCCTCTGAAGTATCATACACTCCCACGGGAGAACGCGCTCCAACTCAAATCCAGGTTACAGGAGGAAGGGGCGGAGCCTCTGAATTATACACTCCCACGGGAGAACTCGCTCCAACTCAAATCCAGGTTACCTGAGGAAGGGGCGGAGCCTCTGAAGTATCATACACTCCCACGGGAGAACTCGCTCCAACTCAAATCCAGGTTACCTGAGGAAGGGGCGGAGCCTCTGAATTATACACTCCCACGGGAGAACTCGCTCCAACTCAAATCCAGGTTATCTGAGGAAGGGGCGGAGCCTCTGAAGTATCACACACTCCCACGGGAGAACTCGCTCCAACTCAAATCCAGGTTACCTGAGGAAGGGGCGGAGCCTCTGAAGTATCATACACTCCCACGGGAGAACTCGCTCCAACTCAAATCCAGGTTACCTGAGGAAGGGGCGGAGCCTCTGAAGTATCACACTCCCACGGGAGAACTCGCTTCAACTCAAATCCAGGTTACCTGAGGAAGGGGCAGAGCCTCTGAAGTATCACACACTCCCACGGGAGAACTAGCTCCAACTCAAATCCAGGTTACAGGAGGAAGGGGCAGAGCCTCTGAAGTATACACTCCCCCGGGAGAACTCGCTCCAACTCAAATCCAGGTTACCTAAGGAAGGGGCGGAGCCTCTGAAGTATCACACACTCCCACGGGAGAACTCGCTCCAACTCAAATCCAGGTTACCTGAGGAAGGGGCCGGAGCCTCTGAAGTATCATACACTCCCCCGGGAGAACTCGCTCCAACTCAAATCCAGGTTACCTGAGGAAGGGGCGGAGCCTCTGAAGTATCATACACTCCCCCGGGAGAACTCGCTCCAACTCAAATCCAGGTTACCTGAGGAAGGGGCGGAGCCTCTGAAGTATCATACACTCCCACGGGAGAACTTGCTCCAACTCAATATGTTGGACTCGTGTGAGGATGTTTTGTAATAATTCTGCCTGAATGAGAGCTGCATATAGGACTCCGACTGCTGGGTTGTGGTATCTTCCTTACCCAATAAAGCCTATAGTGTAGCCATTTTCACCTAAACATATTAGTGGCACACTTATTTATTTATTATCAGTTATTTATATAGGGCACACATATTCCGCAGCGCTTTACAGAGAATATTTGGCCATTCACATCTGTCCCTGCCCCAGTGGAGCTTACAGTCTATATTCCCTATCACATGTACACAGACATACACACTAGGGCTAATTTTTGTTGGGGGCCAATTAACCTACCAGTATATTTTTGGAGTGTGGGAGGTATAGTCTGCGCTGTAATAGCCAATCAAATCCAGGTTACCTGAGGAAGGGGCGGAGCCTCTGAAGTATCATACACTCCCACGGGAGAACTTGCTCCAACTCAATATGTTGGACTCGTGTGAGGATGTTTTGTAATAATTCTGCCTGAATGAGAGCTGCATATAGGACTCCGACTGCTGGGTTGTGGTATCTTCCTTACCCAATAAAGCCTATAGTGTAGCCATTTTCACCTAAACATATTAGTGGCACACTTATTTATTTATTATCAGTTATTTATATAGGGCACACATATTCCGCAGCGCTTTACAGAGAATATTTGGCCATTCACATCTGTCCCTGCCCCAGTGGAGCTTACAGTCTATATTCCCTATCACATGTACACAGACATACACACTAGGGCTAATTTTTGTTGGGGGCCAATTAACCTACCAGATAATTTTGGAGTGTGGGAGGTATAGTCTGCGCTGTAATAGCCAATCAAATCCAGGTTACCTGAGGAAGGGGCGGAGCCTCTGAAGTACCACACTCCCACGGGAGAACTCGCTTCAACTCAAATCCAGGTTACCTGAGGAAGGGGCGGAGCCTCTGAAGTATCACACACTCCCACGGGAAAACTAGCTTCAATTCAAATCCAGGTTACCTGAGGAAGGGGCGGAGCCTCTGAAGTATCATACACTCCCACGGGAGAACTTGCTCCAACTCAATATGTTGGACTCGTGTGAGGATGTTTTGTAATAATTCTGCCTGAATGAGAGCTGCATATAGGACTCCGACTGCTGGGTTGTGGTATCTTCCTTACCCAATAAAGCCTATAGTGTAGCCATTTTCACCTAACATATTAGTGGCACACTTATTTCTTTATTATCAGTTATTTATATAGGGCACACATATTCCGAAGCGCTTTACAGAGAATATTTGGCCATTCACATCTGTCCCTGCCCCAGTGGAGCTTACAATCTATATTCCCTATCACATGACATACACACTAGGGCTAATTTTTGTTGGGGGCCAATTAACCTACCAGTATATTTTTGGAGTGTGGGAGGAAACCCACGCAAGCACAGGGAGAACATACAAACTCCACACAGGTAGGGCCGAGGTGGGAATCGAACCCATGACCTCAGTGCTGTGGGGCAGTAATGCTAACCATTACAACGTCTGTGCTGCCCACTTCCAAGAGAAAGCAAAAAAGAAAAAAAACCTTGTGGAAAGAAAAAAAATAATACATGCAAAAATAAATAGTTTAAATATATGTGTTTACACTTCTAATGTTTTTAGGATATCCAAATATTTCTCATTCTTTTTGCTAAATTTATGATAAAATTATTTCAGGTTTAAAATAATGAGCAAACTTTTTTTACCCCTTAAATAAAATTATATGAATGCATTAAGTAATAAAACAAACATAAGATCTCGAGCATGAATTTCATTGGTCCAGGACAGGTTAGGACAAAAGCATCGTATAAAATGGTGGTCATTTCTGAAGCGCAAAGTGGCATCTCTGCTGCGGTAATCTGGATGCTCCTCAGATTGGCACTAAAATCTCTATTGGGACCAAAAGCATCGCAGATCAAGATGGTGGCATTGGCGGAGAAGAGGTCTGCTCAGATGGAGGGGACGAGTAAAGTGTTGTGAAGGTGTTCCTGTGAACAAAACAGGGTCCAACCTCACTAAATGCTTTAACAAAATGGCGAGTGGCCATTCCACGGAACAGCGGGATGATATTGTGAACTCTCAACCCCATATAATCGTCTAGGCCAGATGTGGTCCTCCAGCTGCTGTGGAACTACACATCCCAACATGCCCTGCCACAGTTTTGCTATAAGAACATGCAGAAACTGGCAAAGCATGCTGGGATGTGTAGTTCCACAGCAGCTGGAGGGCTACATGTTGAATAACCCTGATCTTGGTAATAATTCAACTAAAAGTTCTCGGTGAGATGCACTTTAAACCAAGGCATTTACCCGCCGTCTGTCCCCCTCCTCTCGGGATGACGTCGCTGCCGCTTACTTTCCTCTGTGGGTCATGTCCTAAGATTCGGGGTTTTGGTTAGAAGTCTGGATTCGGTTTAGCCTATTCTGAGTGCGTCCTTAGTTCTAGCCCCCTCCGTTCTGGACATTAAAGATTTGATCCCCTGTAAAGTGTGGGCCATGGGTTTTTAGGATGCCTCTTTTTCATAGTAAAATGGAAGCTCTGTGGGACGTTGTCAGCTCTGTCCCCAGATTTATTTTGAAGGGTTGTTCACAGATGTTCTAGAAGGTATAGAAGAAGCCTTCAACAGTCCATATGCTGAGGATAAAGAAGAATACACATTTCTATGACCCTCTCTACTGATGCGATAGATTGCAGATTTTATATATATATATATATATATATATATATATATATATATATACACACACACACACATATACATATATATATACATACACACATACACTTTATGCACTGTTTTCTACTGTATTTGGAGTGGTATATGCAATAAAGAAGACAGGCTGTAGTAAAGAAAATATTCAATCAGAATTAGACATTAATGCAGAGAGTATTTCTTGCGGTACCGTTATTGCGTT